>CAUYRT010010536.1:0-21999 GCA_963574885.1 Lepilemur ruficaudatus
AGGTGTACAGTTAATCACATAAATCAGTTTTTGAGGAATTCCTTTCCCCTATTGAGACCCCTAATTCCGCTCCCCAACTACTTTTCAAGCATGTCCCACCCCTCCACAGTGCCCACCACATCGCTCAGACGTGGGTTTACCCCCCGCATGAAATATATTAAAATAGGACTTTTGAGATTTGTCTCTGTGTGTATATATAAATTGCTCTTAGTCTTTGCCAGTAGTTTTAATTTGATATGCTAATGCTGAAATATCTTTATAGACTGTTTTAAGTTTTAAAAAGCTTTTGTTTCTTTAAATACTCCAAATCTGTTGGGGGGATCTTTTTCCTTCTCATGGTTATTTTTATTCTTGCCTATTTTTGTATATTCGCTCCAGAGGACCTAAAGTACCACCTGTAGTAGTACTTTAGTGCTCTACTGTTGGGACATAATTAATAATAATTAGTGCCATATTAACTAAATATAGCAGCAGATAAACATAAATTATTCTTATAATGACATTGTTTTATCTTCCTACAAGACCAGTACTTTAAAACAATTAACTTTATTTACTTAAGTGGATCACATTTTCAGTTTTATTTTGTTACATTTTAATTCAGTGTTGTTTTTCTACATTTTTATAGGCCCTGACTTTGTCGTTTGTGATGAAGGCCATATTCTAAAAAATGAAGCATCTGCTGTTTCAAAAGCTATGAATTCTATACGATCAAGGAGGAGGATTATTTTAACAGGAACACCACTTCAGAATAATCTAATTGAGTGTGAGTTAATATCTATGATTATGCTGTAGAGTATTGGTATTGCCTCGAATATGTTTTTGCCTTTTTGCTTTTCTGTCATTTAGTCCCTGACTATGATCTACATTGGTCCATCTTAGTCTACTGTGAAAGAATACCATACTTTTCAAGTGAGATGTTTTGTAAATATGAGTTGTAAACACAGTGAAGAGATGTGCCATTTTGAGTGTTCATGTATAAATATGAAATTTGAAATACTTCAAAAGTATCAGAAGTGATTGCTTTAAAATGTACATGTGCATATATTGTTACTCAGGAGATATTGTAAGGACATGTATCCAGTTTTGGAGGAGGTACTGTTAAGAAATTTAAAAAATGCTAAATATGAACATTTCAGGAAGATGGAAATGGGAGAAGTGCTGTCCTGAATCCATGGTAGGATAGTTTCCTGAGGCAGAGGACAGATAATGTGATACCAAGGAAGTGACTTGTAAATTTCCCTCATTTTCATGTGTTTGTGGTGACACTAAAGAAGGGAACATGAGATTATTCTGTACCTAACAAATTAAAAATTTCCCTTTATATTCTCCTACTTTTTTCTTTATTCCATTGTAAATGGCTTTTTGTTATTTTTATGTTTGTTGCAGTCCGTTAGTATATTTATTGTAACTTAAATGTTTTCTATTTTTTTATTTATAATACTGGTTATTATCTCACTTTAGTCTGTATTTCATGTTTGTTTGTTTGAGACAGCATCTCACACTGTTGCCTGGGTTAGAGTGCAGTGGCATCATCATAGCTCACTGCAACTTCTAACTCCTGGGCTCAAGGGATTTTCCTCCATCAGCCTTCCTAGTAGCTGTGACTATAGGCATGTGCCACCAAGCGTTGCTAATTATTCTATTTTTTTAAATTTTTTGTAGAGACAGGGTCTCGGTATGTTGCTCAGACTGGTCTGGAACTGCTGGCTTCAAGCAGTCCTCCTCCCTCAGCCTCCCAAAGTGCTGGAATTACAGGTGTCAGTGACTGTGCCCAGCCTGTTCTAGTTCCCCTCTTCTGATCTGTTACCCTATTTATAGAGATTCTATTTCACATTGTGGTCCTATATAGTATAGGACAATTGATAGCTCTATTAAGGACTTCTGGAACTGAATCAGTTAATATAATTTTTGGTATAGTGGCTTATTACCTACTTTTATCATTTTGATTCAGTATCTGTTTTCTTCACACAGTACTCTCACTGACCATAAAATCATGGTTAGAGTGATAGACTGACCACTTGTTTTGTATGTACTTCATATCAGTTATAAAGAATAGTGAGTTAGAATAAAATGTCCTTAAGTTTTTTTTTAAAAAAATTCATGCCTAGTATTTAGGGATGATTTTTAGTTCAATTTCTCATCTGATTTAGGTACTCTAGTTCTAGATCAGGCTTATTGACAATATTTATTCTGTACTTGATATTCTTTCTTTGTAGCTTTTAATTCTAATGTTTTTGTGGCATGCATTTTTGACATGAGCATTTCATCAGGGAATTTTTCTGAGTTTTTAATGAATTAATGTCTTCTCTCCCTTAGATCATTGTATGGTTAACTTTATCAAGGAAAATTTGCTTGGATCCATTAAAGAGTTCAGGAATAGATTTATAAATCCAATTCAGAATGGTCAGTGTGCAGATTCCACCATGGTAGATGTCAGAGTGATGAAAAAACGTGCTCACATTCTCTATGAGATGTTAGCTGGATGTGTTCAGGTACAAATGTGTTCCATAATAAAATATTCTTACTTTTTTATATTGCAATCCCAAAATATTTTCAGAGCTTAAACTTTAATTATTTTGTGTTTTCTTTTCCCCCTTTTCAGTGTATAGTTTTACAGTTATATCCCTTTGCATTGACTTAAAAAATTTATATAGCATTCAACTTTTAAACTAATTCATTTGCCAAGTATAAAACCTCATATCTTATTATGTTAATTTTTAGATTCTTCATCTGTAAGATAGGGAGTTCCTTAAGAGTAACACAGCTGTTAACATTAAGAAATTTCTACGTTTACCCTAATTCTGTAGTATCGTATTCTAAATCTCACTTTTCTGAAATGATTTTAGGAAAGGCCAGTATGAATTAAGAGAGGAGCCATTTTGAAAGTAATCCTAAAGAAACAGTTTTATTACCTTCAAGTAGAGACAGTAATCTGAACAGGCTAATAGTATTGTTTACATACAGATCTTCAGTGAATCTACATTAATGAATGGATAAGTACTTAAGAGACTGAGATAGCAGTTAATAGATCTTAAGACCTGCACTTTCTCATCAGACACTAGATAATAATGATAGCCAAAGGATTGTAACAAATAAGACAAGCTATTCTTTGGCTGGATGTACAGTCAGCCCTTCATATCCATGGGTTCTGTATCTGTGGATTCAACCAACCGGGGATAAAAAATATTTTTTAAAAAATGAATGGTTGTGTCAGCACAGAACGCATACAGATTTTTTTCCCTTGTCATTATTCCCTAAACAATACAATATAGCAACTTTTTACATAGTATTTACATTATATTAGGTATTATAAGTAATCTAGAGATGATTTAAAGTATACAGGAAGATGTGCATGTGTTATATGTAAATACTACACCAATTATAAGGGACTTGAGGATCCATGGATTTTGGTATCTGCAGGAGGGTCCTGGAACCAATCCCCATGGATACTAAGGGATGACTGTACTGCCCTCATATAAGGCAAGTCATCCTGTTTGGTCAGGTTGGCTTCATGTACTATTAAGTACTTCATGTACTCTGTTTCTGTATTGCTGCTACTAACAAGCAACATTTTTTTGGTTTAAGTAGTCATTTGTATCTAGCACATTAGTGTTCTTTTGTTTTTCTATCCCTGTAGTAAAATGGTTTCAAGAGTGCTTGTACATGGTTTGCTTTCTTATTGGGCAAACATTCCCTCTGAAGTTACATGTTATTGTTTGACATATTAGCACATTTTGCCCAGAGGCCAATACAGACTGCATTAGATTTTTTTTTTTTTTTGAGACAGAGTCTCACTTTGTTGCCTGGGCTAGAGTACCGTGGCATCAGCCTAGCACACAGCAACCTCAAACTCCTGGGCTCAAGCGATCCTTCTGCCTCAGCCTCCCAAGTAGCTGGGACCACAGGCATGCGCCACCATGCCCGGCTCATTTTTTCTATATATTTTAGTTGGCCAATTAATTTCTTTGTATTTTTAGTAGAGATGGGGTCTCGCTCTTGCTCAGGCTGGTTTTGAACTCCTGACCTTTGAGTGATCCGCCCACCTCAGCCTCTCAGAGTGCTAGGATTACAGGCGTGAGCCACCATGCCCGGCCTGCATTAGATTTTGATTTATAGATTTTACGTTATGATTAAAGCAAGTCATTTTGCTAGCACTACTTACTACATCCCCTCCCCACCTTTTGTTATTTTTTTTTGTGTGTAGAGGAGACTATTTTGAAAACTTAAATTGTGCACTTGGTAATATTACCACTTCAATTTAAAACCTATCTGACTAATTGTATTAATAATATCTTTGTACCAGTGCACCATATTGTGAAATACATTAACTATAATCATATGTGGATCATGGTTGGTTTTAGAGGGTAAATGTAAATATGTTTAAGAAAATATTTTCTTTTATGTTCAGTGCCTACTTATTTATATGTATGTTTTATTTATAAGCAATGAGCATTCTTAGAGCAGTTCATTCTTGTCATATGTTTAGATTAATTTTCATTCTCTTTCTTGTTAATTACAGAGGAAAGATTATACAGCATTAACAAAGTTCTTACCTCCAAAACATGAATATGTGTTAGCTGTGAGAATGACTCCTATTCAGTGCAAGCTCTATCAGTACTACCTAGATCACTTAACAGGTAACCAATACATTTTGTTGTTTTCATTTTCTCTATAAAGATGTTCTTTTTCTGAAGAATGCTGTCCTGGTAATGTCACCGTGTCACTTATTCTTTTTCAATTTTGCATTTTAATAAAATGGATATGCTTAAAGGCATAAAATATTTCTAATTTAAAAAATACTAATATTTGGCTGGGCGAGGTGGCTCATGCCTGTAATCCTAGCACTCTGGAAGGCCGAGGCAGGCGGATCGCTCAAGGTCAGGAATTTGAAACCAGCCTGAGCAAGAGCGAGACCCCGTCTCTACTATAAATAGAAAGAAATTAATTGGCCAACTAAAGATATATATATAGAAAAAATTAGCTGGGCATGGTGGAACATGCCTGTAGTCCCAGCTACACGGGAGGCTGAGGCAGAAGGATCGCTTGAGCCCAGGAGTTTGAGGTTGCTGTGAGCTAGGCTGACGCCACGGCATTCACTCTAGCCCGGGCAGCAGAGTGAGACTCTGTCTCAAAAAAAAAAAAAAAATACTAATATTCAAAATAGACTTAAAATCTAGGAACAAACTAATGAAAAACATTTATAGCGTATATGAATAATGCCCTTAATTGTAAATAACTTTTATTTCAGAGAAATTATGAATATGAATAAATCCTAAAGGGAGATACACAAAATTCCTGAGTATTTTGTAAAAAAATATTCAACCACATTAATAATAGAAGGTATATAAATTAAATTCATGAGATTGTTTCTCAGTTATTAAAATAACAAAGGTTGAAGACAAAAAAGGCAAAATAGAAGGCAGGGCATGCAGTATGCTCTCCATGTTATAATAAAAATACACAGAAATGCCTAAACTACACCAAAATGTTAACTGAAGTTTATTTTCTGGGTGTTTTATTATTAAGGCCTTCTAGTTTATTTCTTTTCTTTGTCTATTGCTTTTAAAAAATACAATGATTCCATATTGGCTGTTTTTAAAAAAAAAAGAAAAAAAATACAATGACTAGGTATTGTTTTATAATCAATAAGCTTGTGTGTGTGTGTATGTGTATGTCCATCCCTGTGTGTCTCAGGATATCTCTCTTCTCACAACAAAACCTAGTCTCTGGTCTAGAATGAAATTTCTGACTTGTTGGTCACTAATTCTGGTTCCTTTCTCCAAGTGATGTGCCACATTTAGTTAGAGGATGCAGTTTAGAAGGTGCCCATTGGCTCATTGTGGATAAAATAATTGATCAAAAAAATAAAGGAGGATGGAAGTATGTACACACATATTAAAGTGATACTTCATAATAGCTAGAGTGATATTCTTTTTGCAGTAGCAGTGCATCTTAGAGAGTAGAATGATGATAAACCTCAAGAAACATTCTGCCTCGGGGAAAACAGTATTTGAATGTTAGTATTTTACAGAACGGCTTTTTTGCTATCTTAAAAAGCAGAATTTTCTTTCTTTTGGAAGAAAATCAATTCAAATAAGGCACATATTTTCATTTGTGTATCTATCAGAAGCTGTTGCATTTATTATACCATTCTGTTTTGAATAATAAAAATTGCAGCCATAATTAAGTAACCAAATATAGTTATCCCAATGAGAGAGTAGTTACTATGTAGCTTAAGGGAGGGATGTCCAGATCTGTATTTCATTAATCTCTGAGTAATAAGGGATACTAAATTTGGAAACAGAGAGTAGAATGGTAGATAACAGAGATTGGAAAGGGTGTGTGTATGTCAGAGGTAGGGAGGGGAGCACGAAGAGAGTTTAGGTGGGTACAAAATGTGGTTAGATATAAGGAATAAGTTCTCATACCCAATAGCAGAGTAGAGTGACCATAGTTAATAACAGTGTATTGTATATTTCAAGATAGCTAGAAGAACAGACTTGAAATGTTCCCAACACAGAAGTAACAAATACTCGAGGTGATAGATACCCTAAATACCATGACTTGGTCATTACACATTCTATGCATGTAACAAAATATCCCATGTACCACATAAATATGTACAAATATTATGTATCAATTTTAAAAGTACTCTTTTGAGAGCAATGCAATATTTAAGAATTTAGGGGCTTTATTATTTTTGACTGTAATTGATAGAAGTAAATCTCTAAAGCACTAATTGCCAAAGTTAACCTCTAAAAGGTATGATTGTTAAATTATCATCTTGTGCTGTGAATCTTTTGGTTTTGAGATGTGGAGTTTTCCTCTTACTAAATACAGCATTTTCCTTAAAGTAGAATAACCTGCACTAAATAGCTCCTTTGAAAAAACATCCATGAAAGTACAAATGGTTATATTAATACCTACTCTATCTTGATTCTCACTACAAACCATCACAATGTTTCTCTTGAAATGTTATCTATCTTACTTGCATTTAAAATGTTTGGTATTTTATCTGTTACATATTCCAAAAATTATTTTGTTTCTACATTAGACTCTTTTTAGACTATGCATACTTTTAAGAAATTCACATAAATTTTGCTTTTGACATTAGCAATTTGATGTTAATTTATTAGTGATAATTTATAATATATTTAGTATTTGCAGAATGAAAGTCATTTTTATGAGGCTGGCTTTTAATGATTTTCAAGGAAATCTAAAATCTTCTTAATTTTTTTTAGATTCCATTTTTAGTGTAATTCCGTAGTCTGCCTTTTACTGTCAAGTATCAGAAGTTTATAATAGCATGTAAATTATAAACATTATAATTTACGTTGCAGTTGAAATGGAGAGTGATGATGTTTGTACAACATTGTTATTCTACTTACTGCCACTGAATTGTGCACTTAAATGGTCAGAATAATGTTTTTGTTATGCATATTTCACCAGAACTTTAAAAATACCCCAAAATGGAGCCCAATAATATGCTTTTGTCTCTAAAAATGAATGGATCCAAGTGCCACCTTTTAGAGATTGATTCAGTGGGTCTGGAGTAGGGCCCAGGCACCTGCATTTTTATAAGTCCTACAGATGATTTTGATGTACCATTAGCTTGAGAACCATTGCTCTTAAGTTTTTTTCTTTGTTAAGGTAGTTATAGTTAAGCTGAGACCCAAGAGATGAGTTTTAAGTAGGCAAGGGGAACATGGGGAAATGACACTGAAATGTTAACTCTGGTTGGAAATATTGTTAATTCTTTTGTTTTTTACTTGTTATATATTTCTGTAAAAGTTGCAAAATTAAGGAATATATAGATATAATTTTTTTTTGAGACAGGGTCTCACTCTGTTGGCTGGGCTAGGGTGCCGTGACATCACCCTGGCTCACAGCAACCTCAGACTCCTGTGCCCAGGCGATCCTCCTGTCTCAGCCTCCTGAGTAGCTGGGACTACAGGCATGCACCACCATTCCCGGCTAATTTTTTCTACGTATTTTTAGTTGGCCAATTAATTTCTTTGTATTTTTAGTAGAGATGGGGTCTCGCTCTTGCTCAGGCTGGTCTTGAACTCCTGAGCTCAAACGATCCACCCACCTCAGCCTTTCAGAGTGCTAGGATTACAGGCGTGAGCCACCACACCCAACTTAGATATAATTTTTGTAAGAAAAATTTTTAAAGTTTTGTTTTTATTTGATACATAATAATTGTACATACTTAAGGGGTACAATGTGATGTTTTGATACATGTATATGTTGTATAGTGATCAAATCAGGGTGATTAACATATCTCACCCCACTTTGTCATTTCTTTGTGGTGAGAACATTCACAATTCTTTCTTTTAGCTATTTTAATAAGTTATTAAGTTAAATTTAACATTTAAAAATATTATGTTGGCATCATAAAGTAAGTTTGGAAGTATTCCTTGTAATTCTGTTTTTTGGAAGAGTTTAAGAAGGATTGGTATTAATTGTTCTTTGAATGTTTGGTGGAATTCAGTTGTGAAGCCGTCTGGTTCTGGGCTCTTCTCAATACTTCAAAATTTCAGGTACTTATTAGACCTGCTGCTGTATTTTGTTATTTAATGAATTATTTTCAAAGGGCACATATTTCTGTACCACAAATTTGTTCTGTAATATTTTGATAATTTCTATATGATGGGTTGCTTTTGTAATCCTATTGATCTTATGTGTCTCAAATGGTATTCTAAGTAAGAGAGTTTACAAGCTTCTCCACACTGCCAAAAGGTCCATGTCACAAATAAGGTTAACATTCCTAATCTAGAAACATCATGATTGAAATAGAGAATTTTTATGACTTTGGTTTTTTTCTTTTGATCAGGTGTAGGTAATAGCAGTGAAGGTGGAAGAGGAAAGGCAGGTGCAAAACTTTTCCAGGATTTTCAGATGTTAAGTAGAATATGGACTCATCCTTGGTGTTTGCAGCTGGACTACATTAGCAAAGAAAATAAGGTAAATTGAGTAACCTAAAATTGTTTAAAAGGTATTTGTTGGAAGCAGAACAATATTAGGAGAAAGGCTGATATATAGATTTACTGTACATTCAAAATTTCTATTGCTTTGTTGTACATTAATTCAGTCTCTTATTTCTATTTACTTCTATATGTCTTGCATGCATTATAATTATGGAAGGAGTGTTCAGTGTTAATCTTTATTGAGCCCATTTTAAAAAACTTTTTATTTTGAAATAATTTTATATTTACAGAAAAGTTATAGAAATAGTTCAGAGAGTTCCACCTGTATCTTTGACCTGGTTTCTCCTAATGTTAACACCTTGTATAACCGTAATAAAGTTATCAAAAGTAAGAAATTAACTTTAGTACAGTAACATTAACTAAATAACATACTTTATTTGGATTTCTTCAGTGTTTCTACTTATGTCCTCTTTCTTTTCTGTGATCAAATCCAGGACCTCCTATTGCGTTTAGTAGTCATATCCTGTCATGTCTCCTTTGTCTCCTCTAATCCATCGTAGTTCCTTAGTCCTTCCTCATCTCATGTCAATTAACATAGTCTTAAATGAAATAAAATTCATTATAATTTCCAATATAAGTTGAAATAAACTATTAAAACATTCATTTTTCTTTCTCTAGGGATATTTTGATGAAGACAGTATGGATGAGTTTATAGCCTCAGATTCCGATGAAACCTCCATGAGTTTAAGCTCCGATGATTATACAAAGTAAATTGCATACTTTTTGTGTCCTGTATGGACACATTTAAACCCCTACCGACTGACTGTCCTCTGCTAATTGGCATTTGTATCTTTACTATTCTTAACAATCTGAATTTGTTCTTTTTTTAGAAAGAAGAAAACAAAGGGGAAAAAGGGGAAAAAAGATAGTAGCTCAAGTGGAAGTGGCAGTGACAATGATGTTGAAGTGATTAAAGTTTGGAATTCAAGATCTCGAGGAGGTGGTGAAGGAAATGTGGATGAAACAGGAAACAACCCTTCTGTTTCTGTAAAGCTGGAAGAAAGTAAGTCTAATGAATTTTGCCTTTATCATGGGACATAGATTTAGAAAATGTCATGTCATTAGTGCTTTTTTCAGTCACTTATTATCCTCACTAGTTGGCTCAAAGGAATTACTTTACTCAGTTGGTAAAAGTCCAGGATAGTCAGGGACACATGATTACAACAAATATCTGATGAATGTTTAATTATAGGCAAGCCACTGTGCACTGTAGTGTTTGTCAAGAAAGGAGAAAAAGAAAAACGAACAAAAACTGTTTATTTACATGTATGTTTCCAAACTCTATTATTTTCCTTCTCTGTGTTAGCTAACTGAATTCTTGAGTAGCCATGCATTGTAGTTGATATCTTTACTTTTATGAATGAGTGATAGAAATGGGATTCAAACCTAGATATGTCCAATTTCAGTGTCACCATGGTATTTTCACTTAATTCTGTGGTAATGACTGGAAGTATTTCAGGTAGTCAAGCGTGATTGTAGTTATACAGCAAAACTAATTTTAATTATGTAGTCTTTTTTCTTTGTAATTCTTCATGATCTATAATTGTTGTCTACTTTAGGTTTCTCCTATATTCTGTACCGTTTGTGTAACCTCTTTTGCTTCCTTTTTCACTATTGTGCATGAAAGTCAAAGTCTTAGATTGAACTTCCCAGTGGTTTAAATTATCTTTACTCCTATATAAGTTAAAGGATTAGTGTTGAGACTGTATCCTCCTCCTGCAGCCTGTGTATCTCAGAGCTTAAAAGATAGGATCTAATATTTGAATATTTGAAATATCAAATAACTGAAGAGACAACAATGTAATGGCTCTAAATATTTGGCATTTGGGCATTGTGGAACAAAGCAGGTAACCATCTGTAAGGAGAAGAGGGATGTGGGGGCCAGCTAAGTGTGTGATCCTGTTGGCTGGTCTAAGGCCTGCAGCTGAGCTAACTTGATGATTCTTTTTTTTATTTTTTTTGAGACAGAGTCTTACTCTCTTGCCTGGACTAGAGTGCCGTGGTGTCAGCCTAGCTCACAGCAACCTCAAACTCCTGGGCTCAAGGGATCCTCCTGTCTCAGCCTCCTGGGTAGCTGGGACTACAGACATGTGCCACCATGCCCAGCTAATTTTTTCTATTTTTAGTTTTTTGGTTAATTTCTTTCTATTTGTAGTAGAGATGGGGTCTCGCTCTTGCTCAGGCTGGTCTCAAACTTCTGAGCTCAAGCAATCTGCCCGCCTTGGCCTCCCAGAGTGCTAGGATTACAGGCGTGAGACACCGCGCCCGGCCTTGATGATACTTTTATAAACATTTCTCTCTTTAGTAACTCCATGGAATAAACAGATGGCAGCCTAACCACAGACCCTGGTGACTCTTTAAGAAATCAGGGGAATAGTAAAAATTAAACTGCAAGATTTCTTTCCGTCATCTCTCCTGATAGCCCAGAAAGGCAGTTTACTATCAGTGTTTATCTTCCAATTAGATATATAGTTTAATTTAAGATAATGGAAAATTCCTCTTTTCTCCTTCCTTGATCCCCTCAATTTGTCTTTTCCACTTAAATTCCTCAATGTGTCATCACTAAAAATAAAATTTATAAGTTTTGGTCATGATTTTCTTAAAGTACTTCTTGTTGAAATTTTCTGTCATTATCTTGTGGGTAAGAGGAGAGAAAGAGTAGACCAACCATGTGCATAGTCCTATGCTACATTTTAGTTGTGTGTAAATAGAAATCATTTATATATGGGTGTATTTTATATTTCTTGCAGCTTATATACATGTATAGTTTATCACAAACATTCTCTCAAACTAATAGATCATAAAAATCTATTTTTGTTCTTTTATTTTTTGTTCTTTGATCTAAATAAACTCCATGTAAAACAATATATCATATTATATGAACATATCTAGCTGATAGTATGTAACTTTAAAAAAAAAAACCACTGTCTTATAGTAAATGTAAGAAAAATAGGTGGTATTAAGGGACCAAAATGTTGCACTTGGAATTTGAAATAGATATTAAATAAGCAGATAACTTTAATTGAGCTATTATATCCTTTTCCCTACATATTTCATTTTCACTTCAAAGAGTTGCTGTTTTCTTTAATTCTATTGTAGTAAATTTCTGATTTTTCTGAGAAGCGGCATCTTGCATAAGTCATTTAAGTTTGCCTTTCTGGGTTTTAAGTGTTTAATTAGAAGGAAAATTTTGTGATGAGGAAATGACTATGTAACTTACTTCAAAGTGTCAGATTTATTATTACTTCAGTATTTTTACAGTAAAGTTCCGTTGGTAAGCATTTACATTTTAAAATGTATGTAATTAATTGTATGGATATAAACTTTTGTTACAGAATCCTTGTATATGATGTAGGGCCATAATATTAGCACAAATACACCATATTTATTTACACAACAAATGTCTATGGAATGCTTACTATGTGCCCCAGGTACTATTCTAGAGGCTTGGGTTATATCAGTGAACAAAATGCATTCACGGAGCTTACCATTTTACTGCTACTATATATACATATAATAGTTTGTTGATATACTACTTTCTTTTTAAAATTACAGTGTATCTTGCTGCAAATGCAATAAACGACTTTTTATTTAAATATTTATTTAGGATGCATCAAGACATTAAGGGTAAAGGTGCAGCCTTCTATTTATTTTGTATTTCATTTTCATTTTTGCTGTACCACCTAAAGACGTTGTGATATCCAGAGTTTATATTAAGTAATGACTTTAATTAATTAATTAATTCATTGTTACTTGTCCTGTATATATACATAGCAGAGTTACAAAAGAAGTCATGGTTAATCCATGTGGATGATGAAATAAGAAAGTTCAGCACAAAACATACATACTCAGGTATTTATTAATATTAATTGGAGTAGCCCATATTTCTCTGGATCACTTTTTTAAGACATTACTGTAAGATATTGTGATTATATCCAGTAGAAATAAAATTGAAATGAAATCTATTATATTTGCACAGAAATTGTCACCCGTACTAAGCCTTGAGACTCTTACCCAGCTACCACATTTTTACTAAGTTTCTGCCAGCATATTGTAAGTTCTGATATTTTCACCTTAAAGTATCTTTGATACATTTGGGTAACAATTACTGAAGCTGTGTGTAATCTGTGGAAGTTCAGAATTTCCTAAAGGTACTGGTTATTGACTAGTTGACTAATTGTGAAAAAGAGTTTAGTCAACATTTGCTTTATGTATCGGGGGTCCCTAAGACCACCGCTAGGCTTAGTAATTAACTAGAAGAACTCACAGGACTCAGCATATAGTCATATATAGGACTGTGATTTATTATAACAAAAGGATACAAAGCAAAATCAGCAAAGAGAAAAGGCACACGGGGTGAAGTCCAGAAGAAACCAAGTACAACCTTCCCAGATTCTGCTTCCAGTGAAGTCACACAGGGTGCGCTAATTTCTTTAGCACTGAATTGTGACAACATACATGAAGTGTTGTCTACCAGAGAAGCTAGGTAGAGAGACTCAGTGCCCAAGGTTTTTACTGGGGAGTGGTCACCGAGGCACTGTGTGTCTGGCTTTTAGCAAATTCCAGGTTCCCTCAAGGAAAGCAGGTATTCAGAATAAAACATATTGTTTATACAAACAATCTAGGCACAGTGAGCCACTCTTATCAAGGAAAGTTTTATATCAGTATGAGGGAGATCTTTTTACAATTTCTGTTCCCAGATACCAGCCAAGGGCTATCCTTGCATGGAAGCTTTTTTGAAATGATGAAATTTGAGTTGACTAGAAGGACAGTAAGGCATGAATAGAATTTTGCCTAGCAAAGAGGGGGAGAGCATTATATAAGAAATTCAAAGGAAGGTATGGAATTGTACAAGTATGTAGCATGTATAAGTAGTAATTCATTGTGGTTTAAATACAGATGCACAGTGAGCTCTCTAAAAGTAATGGAAATCACCAGGGTCCAGAGACAAAGAAGAAACTTGTGAACCAAAATGGTAAATTCAAGAAGGTATGCCATGGAAGCCCTAGGGATATCTAGTCTTGAGACTAGCAACTTCAGTTTTCACCTACCCGGGGACAGGATACAAGATGGCCTCAAGCCATCTCCTCAAGGTGGAGAGTTCTTAAGCCCCTTCTTAAAGCTAAATGCTTTTAAAGTGTACGTATTCCATGAAAGAATAGGATACCAAAAAAATTGCTTATCAGTTTGGGAGATGACAGGGAAGCTTGTCTGTTTCAGCTTGGGCTCTTAGTTGGAGAAAATAGATTCACTGGTGGCTTAATCTTTGAATTTATATGACTCAGATAGTCTAAGAATCCCAAGCTGAAATATTAACCTCAAAAGTAATTATAGGTTGATAATCCCTTGGGGCACCTGGCAGAAGCAAATAGAGAATCACTCTGGATATCTATGACCTTAACCTAGACTACCCAGGAGTCTCAGAGTATAGCTACACCTAAGGAAACAACCTTAGGAAAAGCTAGCAACAAAAAGTGTTAGCAGTCAACCTGAGGAAAGTTAGCACACAAAACAAATAGCATGATTAGATTCTTAAGAACTTTAAATAATAGAGCTATTGGACAAAGACAATCAATAAGTATGTCAATAAGTATCAATAAGTATCAATAAGTATGTCTAAATTGATATCAATAAGTATCAATAAGTATGTCTAAATTGATATTTTAAAAATCATAAGTATAAATTTATGCCAGAAAATTTTAAACTTAGATAAAACAGACAGTATTCAAGAAAAGTATAACTCAACAACATTGAGTGTTCATTGCAGTTATTTCATAGTAGCCAAAAATAAGCAACAACCTAGACATCTATGAACAGGAGAACTGATAAATGATGGTATATTATTCATGCAGTGGAATACTACGTGTCAGTTAGAATGGTTGAATGGGAGCTCCGTTACAAGCCTGAAAAAGTATCACTTTGAGTAAAAAAACTACATTGAGTCAAAAAGTTATTTGCAGGATGATAGAAATAATATGGTACCATTTATATATGGTTTTAAAACATGCAAAGATGATGTACAGTTTAGGGGTACACATGCATTAATAATAAAAATATGAAAACATGCATAGAAATGGTAAATACAGAATTCAAGGCTTTAGTTATCTATTGGAAAGGACGGAGGGAAAGAGAATAGGATTGGGTAGGGTCACACATTAGGCTTCAACTGTATCAGAAGAAGATTTAACGATGTTAATATTTGATGAACATGGGATATTCAAAAGTATATTCTATATACTTTTCTGAGTATTTAAATTTTTATAACAAAAATATAAATTTAAGGTACTTACTGTTAAAAATCAATTGAGAAAGTATAGAAACAGGTTAAACATGCACATTCCTTATTTTAAATCAAATTACTTATATTTAAATCTTTTAATAGATTAGGTCATTTAACCATGGTATGGCAATTCTGGGGTCAATTCATATTTACATTTTCCAGAATCCTAGTAGCACAGTACAATGTTTCCTCTCCCAAGGTCTTTTCTCTCTTGATCTCTGAATCTCTCTGTCTCTGTTGATTCCTGTCTCTTGGGGTGTGTTTGAGGGGCATTACTCTCTCAGGGCCTGGGAGGGTTTCCTATCTCTTGGGGTCTCTGTCTTTCTGAGCTCCCCACCCCTATCCCCAGAGCCTGCCTCTCACACTTACATTCTCTTAGGGTTCATCTCTTGCTTGTTCTCTCACTTGGCATTTATCACCACCCTTCCTGTCTTTCTTTCAACCTCCCTCCCCTACTTCCTGTCTCTTTCTCTGTCTAGAGCTTTCTCTCTGGGGGTGGTCTCTCTTTTCATGCTACAAGCGTGCATTCCTGCCTATCTCTTTTTCTCTCCCCTCTCCGAAATCTCCATCAGTCTCTTTCTTTCTTAGTTTCTTTGGGTTGATCTATTTCTGTCTCTCTTGCTCATTTTCATTTTCTTTCCTGATTTACCTACTTATTTATATTCCATTTATTTTATTTAGGTAAAGCAACTTCCTCTTCTAATCCAAGCAGCCCAGCTCCAGATTGGTACAAAGATTTTGTTACAGATGCTGATGCTGAGGTTTTAGAGCATTCTGGAAAAATGGTACTTCTCTTTGAAATTCTTCGAATGGCAGAGGAAATTGGGGATAAAGTGTAAGTGCTTTCCTATATTTATTATATAAATGAACCTTTTTAGAACCTTTATATTGCTTAAACAATTTATTTGAACAAATCTATTATGTTTTTTTTTCTTTCTAAAGATATGTATTTTCTTTGGTTATTATAGTGCTAGGCCAGTACAAACAACTGTCTTCCTTGGAAGCCACTAGTTCTGACTGAATATTTAGATTATTTCTTCAGTGCTGTTTTCTGCTTTTAGCTATTGCATCTTGAGCTTGTTTCCTTGAATCTAGTTTTTAATTGATACCTGTGTTTTGCCATCTTCAAAAATTATTTTTCAGTCCATGTAGTATGGGTTCTACCCTGTTATTATACTTTACTGAGATTTCCCCCCCTAAAGTCACTAGTGACCTTCTAATCCCCAAATCTAGTGGACAGCTCTCAGACTTTATTTCACCTGTTTGATTATTCCTTATCATTTTTCCTTTCTTTTTTGTTCCTGTTTTACTTCTAACATGTGTGCCACCATTCCCTTCTCTGCATCTCCACCTCTACCTCGAATCTCACCCTTAAAATTACTATTCAGAAAACATATTTTTAAGGTTCTGAACCAGACTTATTTTCTAGGCTATTGCAAGGTCTCAACATCTGATTATAAAATACTTTTAAAAGGTATCTGTGATGCTCTCAATAATTTAATATAAGGCTAAACTAAAATAATCTTTTATCTTTTAAAAAAATCAAACTTGGTTTCTTTAACCCTCCTGGAAAGAGGCAAAACCTTCTGTTATATTCCAATACCATTTTTTAATATACCTCTACTCTACTTTTAATGCCTTTAATGCATTTTAACATACCTGTTTATATGTCTTTCCATTGGATAGTAAGCTGTTTGAAGACACAGACTGTTTTATGCTTTTTTATTAGCCACTGTACCTGGCACCTAGTAAGTGCTCATTAAAAGTTATTTTGGTTGTATATTGCCACTTTATTTACACAGAAACAAGTGGTTCACGTAAGGGATGATGTTGGCGTACTATTAATACCACTACAGTGGTAATAGTGAAGACAAAGGGTATGTTTTGGAGTAGAAACAATATGGTTAGATAGATTAAATATAGGGCGATAAGGAGGAGAGAGTAGTCAAAGAATGTCTCCCAGGCTCCTAGCTGCAGTGGCTGGTGGATTATGGTATTATTTACTATGATGGAGAAGATTAGGGAGAACTAGATTTATTAGAGGAAATAAAGAGTTCTGCTCTGGCTATGTTAAGTTTGAGAGGCCTATTAGGTATCCTGAGAAATGTCAAGTAGGAAGTGAATATTGGAGTTCAGAGTTCCTCAAAGGTCAGATGAGATTATTGTTGTAGACATGCTTTTTTTTTTTTTTTTTGCTATCAACTTCTGTGATTTAAAATTAATTTTTACTTGGCTTCTATATAAGAATTTTAAAATGGGAGAAGGATTTTAGTTGTCTTTTAATTTCCTACCCAGGGCAGGAATTTCTTATACCATGTTCATAGTAGATGTCCTTCTAGCCTCTCCTATGATAGAATATTTGCCATCTCAGAAGGTTCCCTACAGTTGAATACTTCAAATTGTTAGGATATGTGTCCTTATCTTTAGCTTAGGCCTTACCCCTATGGCTGTCTCCCCTTTCGTCTAAAGTACAATGTATCTACTACTTATGTTTTTACTCTTATTTTTAGTTATAAGCCGAACTCATAGATATTATCAATGTTAACACTATAAAACTGTATTTCGAAAATTGTGATTAGTGCCATCCTTTATTTATCTAACATTTTATTGTGGAAATTTGTAAACATACCAAAAAGCGGAAAGAATTTTATAGTGACTACCAATATACCCATCACTTAGATTCTATTATTAACATTTTACTGTACTTTCTTTATCATATATCTGTCTGTTTAACTCTCTGTCCCTCTATTTATCCATCTTATTTTCTTGATGGATTTTAGAGAAGTTTTCAGACATCACAACTACTACTTAAATTGACTTCTCTTTGGACAGTGGTGTTTATCTCTCTTGTGACTTTTAGCCTTTTCCTCTCATTTCCTTGATCTGTTCTTTGTATGCCATAATTTCAGTCCTGACCACATGGTCACGAATATACTTCAGTTTGTTAGCACCCATCTCACAGTCTCAGAAACAGAACACTTCAACTGAGTTCTTATTAACACAGAGTTATATTCTGGACCCTGTACTTCCATTCATGCAGTCCAATATAGAGGTGTTTTGTCAATATCTAAATAGCACTATTGGTTCATATTGAACTTGGTCAACTAAGACTCTTGTATTTTAGAAGAATTGCCATCAAATCAGATCCCCCGATTCTCTATCTGTACAGTGGATCTTTTGAACCCAAATGAAAACTTGATATTTCAGAGAGCAAGAGATAAACAAATTTTAGTGATTTTTAGCTAATGATGCGCTCTTAAATGTTTAACAACTGGCTCTCCCCCTCCCCAAAATAATAATAAGTATAAAAAGAAGAAAAAGAAGAAGAAAAGGCAAGCAAACAACAAAGAAATGCCCTGACTTGTAGCATTTGCTATTTCCATGGTACAAATATTCCCACCATAGCCAATTTCAAGCTACCAGCATTACATCAGAGGTGGGAGGAGATGCTAACAATCAACTCTCCTAATTCAGAGTAGTAACAGCCAACTCTAGTACACCACTGATTTCAGCTCAGCCCTTCTGACTCATTTGTTTTCTGTCATGTAAATATTAAATTTCGATTGAATCTGTATTCCCAGCTTCTTGTTATGTGTGAATTTGATAAGTATTTCTTTTATATTTTCATGTGAATCATTAATAAAATAGATAAAACCATAATAGTTTATGCAGGTATGAAAATTATCAATCAGGACGACAGTTCTTCGTGTTATCTACAACTAGGAAAAGTTAACACAGATAACCATTAGCATATAGACGTTTAATCCTAACAACTCTTTACCTTTCTCACAGTGAGACTTGTCTAAGTTCAGTGGTTTCCAGGAAGCATACGTGTTTAAGTCCAATAGCTATTTTACAGCTTCAGTTCTTTTTAGTTCTACTAAATCTGAAGACCTCTAGCAGTATGTGTTGAAGATCTTCTGGAGTCATAAACACCTCCCTCCCCTATAGTATAGCTTTCAGAATCAAAACAAAACTTAAAGAAAGCATGCTTGTCACAGGCATATAGTTTCTTGTATACTGATCTACTTTTGCTTGCATATGTAAGAGAGAGAAGGAGACCGCCTACGTTCTCTTTCATTTTTTTCATTTCCAGTGGGTCATTATGTCCATTTACTTCTCACTAAGTAGTGGTTAGATTAGTGGTTTGCAAACTTTCTCAGAGCCCCTGTAAATTGGTGACCTTAGAGCAGAAGGTGAGGGAACAGATATTTTTCCGTCTTTTCCCATAGTGCCTAAAGCAGCTTGATTTTATTATTTATTTTATTTTAACTCCACATAAAACTTCATGTGAACAAATAGTTTTTTCATGGCTATAAAGGACTTAGAAAACTGCTAGGATCAAGAATCAGGAATTTTGGACATAATTGAAGTGGAACGACAAAGTGTTGTAGAATGCATATAATTTTAAATTACTAAAATACTTTTAATAGGCAAAACTTATTTTTACATTCTTTAAACATATGAAGTTTATCTAATTTACAAACTTTTTTAAACCAGTCATACTTTGTGTCATGTGTAGAAAGTTGTTTGCTTAATCCAAGTTACAAAGATTTTCTTCTGTGTTCTTCTAAGCATTCTGTAGATTTTACATTTTACATTTAGATTTATGCTTCATTTTGAGTTAATTTTTGTAGAAAGTATGAGCATTAGGTCAAAGTTCATTTTTTTGCATATGGATATCCAGTTTTGCCTAGACCATTGTTGAAAAAAGACTGTCCTTTTTCCGTTGAATTACCTGTGCCCTGTTGTCAAAAATCAATTAATCATTCAGTGTGGCTCTATATCTGGACTCTATTCTGTTCCATTGAACTGTGCCTGTCCCTTCACCATTAGTACACTGTCTTGATTACCTTTGTAAGTATTGAAATCATGTAGAGTTAGGCCTCCAACTTTGTTTTTCTTTTTCAGAATTGTCTTGGCTATTCTATATGTGGCATTCCCATATAAATTTTACAATCATCTTATTTCTACACAAAAAATCCTGCTGGGATTTTGATTACAATTGTGTTAAATTTGTACATCAATTTAGGAAGAAGTGATATCTTTACTTGATGAATCTTCTAATCCACGAACACTAATCTGTTTTTTTAGCCTTGTTTTCAGCCAGTCCCTCATATCTCTGGACTTGATTGAAGATTTTCTTGAATTGGCTAGTAGGGAGAAGACAGAAGATAAAGATAAACCTCTTATTTATAAAGGTGAGCTACAAACACTTATATATTTTGTTTCTAAAAATACTCATTTAAACATATCATACAAATGTTTTAACAGATTTTATTTTGTATGTTTGAGGTTTACAGCATGATGTTATAGGATATATATAGATAGTAAAGTGTTTACTGTAGTGAAGTGGATTAATATATCTATCATCTCACGTAGTGTTTTTTGGTTAAGAGCAGCAAAAATCTACTTAGTTAACAAAAATCCCTAATAAAATAGTCTTTGTTGTTGCAATTGTACTATCAATTAAAATTTTTGCCTTTTTAAACAACTTTAATCAAGTATAATTCACATCCTGTACAATTCACCCACGTAAAGTATAAAATTCAAAGGTTTTAGTATATTCAGATATGTACAATCATTACCATGGTCAGTTTTTGAACATTTTAATCACCACCATATAAAACCCTTAACCCTTTATTATTTCCACCTCCCCTACTCAACTCTCTTACACATAAGCAACCACTAATCTACTTTATGTCTCTAACAGATTGACCTATTCTGTACTGTTCATATAAATGGAAACATATAATATGTGGTCTTTTGTGACTGGCTTCTTTCACTTCACAAGCAGGGTTTTGAAGAGGTATTTGTACACCCATGTTTATAGCAGCATTATTCACAATGGCCAAAAGGCGGAAGCAACTCAAGTATCCATCCACAGATAAATGGATAAAAGGAAGGAAACTTGATACATGGTGCAACATAGATGAATCTGTTAATGCTGAGTGAAATAAACCAGTCACAAAAGGACAAATATCGTATGATTCGTATTACATGAGGTTCCTAGAGTAGTGAAATTCGTAGAGACATAAAATACAATGGTGTTTGCAGGGGCTGTGGTGGGGGGGAGATGGGGTGTGAAAGATCAGATAACAAGGCTTCCCAGAGTGCCTCATGGTGTATGGGAATTCTCGTTAATCTGTCATTGAGGTGTGTGGGGGTGGGGGGATGCTAAAAAAAAAAAAAAAGAAAAAATCTGTCATTGAGCACAGATTCACTATTAGTTATCCATTTTGCATCTCTGTCTAGCACCAAGCTTGACATGCGTGTAGTAGGTCCATAATAAATACTTGTTGAACTGGCAAGGAAATAAATTACCCTTATCTGGATCTTCCCTCATTTTGTTTACATAGAGAATGATGCACTAATGGTGCATTTTCTTACGTGCCCCTTACATTTCAGTGCTAGGTATACACTAGCACCTTTTGTCTTTCTCATCCTCTCCTTTTTTGTTTCTGGCATCCCTTATTGGCATATTTTAACATATATATGTGTAGTGTGTATGTGTAATTCCTTAATTTGACTATAGTTAAGAATAATCGGCCGGGCGTGGTGGCTCACGCCTGTAATCCTAGCACTCTAGGAGGCCGAGGCAGGTGGATTGCTTGAGGTCAGGAGTTCGAAACCAGCCTGAGCAAGAGTGAGACCCCGTCTCTACTAATAATAGAAACAAATTAATTGGCCAATTAAATATATATAGAAAAAATTAGCCGGGCATGGTGG
>CAUYRT010010539.1:0-65644 GCA_963574885.1 Lepilemur ruficaudatus
TACAGGTTTCTCTTCCTCCCAGGAGGCCAAGTCTGGTCCTCAACCTACCCCAGAATCAGCAAATGGCCCAAAGTTTACCTAGACAGAGATCTTCCCTCTCTGGTCTTTGTCATGTAGTCTGTCTGTGACTCTGTGATGACTTCAAAACTATAAGTTTTGTAATTTATCTGATTTTTTTCTCATTGTGGCAGTGGGGAAATCAGTGGCCTTCTGTGATCTACTACATCACTGCAAGAGGTGGGACAGCTTCCTTTTCTTCTAGAGTCAGTTTTGGTAAGTTGTATTTTTCAAGGAATTTATTCAGTTAACCTCAGTCTTCAATTTATTTGTGTAAAGTTGGTTGCAATATCCTCTATTCCCTTTAATTTTTACAGCAATGTGATGTTGTTAATTTTTGCCATCTCTCTTCCATTTCTTGGTTAATCTTTCTATGGGTATGTCAATTTTATTACTCTTTATTGAGAACAACTTTTGTACTTCATTGAGTCTCTCTTGTAACTTTGTTTTGCACTTTATAGATTTCAGATCTTTATTTTCTCCTTCCATCTCCTTACTTCAGGTTTATTCTGTTGTTCTTTGAACTTATTAAGTCATCCTTCTATTTTTAGAAAAGCACTTAAAGCTATAAATATTTATCCAACTATTGTTGACACTGTTTCTTACAAGTTTTGATATGCAGCATTTTCATTACTATTCAGTTCTAAATATTTTCCTCTTTAATGGGTGCCATTGAAATTTTTTATTTTTTAATTAAACTTTTCATTTGAGATCACTGTAGATTCACACGCAATTGTAACAAAGAATGAGATATTCTGTGTATCCTTTACCCAGCTTCCCCATTGGTAAAAATCTTACGTAACTACCATACGAGATCACAACCATGATATTGCCACTGATACTTTCAAAACAAAAAAATTCCATCACCACAAGGATCTCACATAACCTGTTTTGTAACCATGCCCACCTCCCTTGGGCCACCACCACTCCTTAACCCCAGGTTATTAATCTGTACTCTATTTTCATAATTTTGCCATTTCAAGAACGTTATATAAATGGAATTGTACAGACTGTTGCATTTGGAGATTGACCTTTATCACTCAGCATAATCCTCTAGAAAATTATGCAGGTCAGTGTATGTATCAGTAGCTTATTTCTTTTTATTGCTGAGTGGTATTCCATGTTATGGATGTGAAATGGTTTATTTCACCATTCACCTTTTGAAGGACATATAGGTTGTTTCCAGTTTGGGGCTATTATAAATAAACCTGCTATAAACATTTGTGTGCAATATTTTGAGTGATTATAACTTTTCCTTTCTCTGAGATAAATGCCCAGCAATGCAATTGCTAACTCATATCATCGTTGCACATTTAATTTTTGAGAAAATGTCCAACTGTTTTCTAGAGTAACTGCACCATTTTACATTCACACCAGCAATAGATGTATAAATGATCCAGTTTCTCCACATCCTGCAGCTCTGGGTATTGTCACTATTTTTTACTAAAGCCATCTGATCGTTGTGTAGTGGTACCTCATTGTGGTTTTCATTTGCATTTCCCTGATGGCTAATGATGTTGAACATCTTTTAATCTGTTTTTTTTTTTTTTTTTTTTTTGCCATTCATATATTCTCTTCAGTAACATCTATTTCTTTTGTCAGTTTTCTAGTTGGATTGTTTGGTCTTTACTTTTGAGTTTTGAGAGTTTTTTAATCTAGATAATAGTCCTTTGCTTGATTTGCAACTATTTCTCCCTGTTCATAGCTTGTTTTTCATTCTGTCTTTTGTAGAAAAAAAGTTTTTAATTTTGATTAAGTTTAATTTATCAATTTTTCCTTTTATGGCTCATGAGTTTGGAATCAAGTCTAAGAAATTTTCACCTATCCCTAGATCATGAAGATTTTCTCCTATGTTATTTTTCTAAAATTTTTAAATTTTTCATTTAGGTTGACAATCCATTTTAAGTTAACTTTTGTATAAGGTGTGATGCTGGGTTATGGTTCTTTTTTTTCACCCACTGTTATCCAGTTATCCAGCATCATTTGTTAAAATAAGTATTCTACCTTCATTGTTTTTGCACTTTGTCAAATATCAGTGAGGCATATTTACATGGGTCTAGTTTTGGGATCCTATTCTGTTCCATTAGTATATGTGTCTGTCTCTCCACCAATATCATATAGCCCTGACTTAGTAATTATAAAATACGTGTAGAAAAAATTTTCTCCTACGTTATTCTTTTTTTAAAAAAAAATTGTTTTAACCATTCTACTTTCTTTGCCTTTCCATATAAATTTTACAGTAATCTTGTCTATATCTACAATCTTGCTGGAATTTGGATAGAAATTATATTAAACCTGTATAATGATTTGGGGACAATTGGCATTCTAACTGTGTAAAATTTCCAATCCATGAACATGATATGTCTCTCTGTTGATTTAGATTTTTAATTTCTTTCATCAGAGAAATCAAATTATGTTGACACTTTTCAACAAAAACTCTTCTACATTTTTTGTTAGATTTACAGCTAAGTATTTCAGGAGTTTTTGTTTGTTTGTTTTTAGTGATTCTAAATGGAATTCTTTTTTTTTTTTTTTTTTTTTGAGTCAGAGTCTCACTCTGTTGCCTGGGCTAGAGTGCCGTGGTGTCAACCTAGTTCACAGCAACTTCAAACTCCTGGGCTCAAGCAATCTTTCTGCCTCAGCCTCCCGTATAGCCGGGACTACAGGCATGTGCCACCATGCCCAGCTAATTTTTTCTATATATTTTTAGTTGGCCAATTAATATCTTTCTATTTTTAGTAGAGACAGGGTCTCACTCTTGCTCAGGCTGATTTTGAACTCCTGACCTTGAGCGATCCTGCCACCTTGGCCTCCCAGATTGCTAGGATTACAGGCGTGAGCCACTGCACCTGGCCGGAATTGGTTTTTATTTTGGTGTCCATGTGTTCATTGCTCATATATAGAAAAACAATTGATTTTTTGTATATTTATCTTTTTAAATTTTTTTATTTCAGCATATTATGGAGGTGCAAATGTTTAGGTTAAATATATTGCTTTTGCCCCACCCAAGTCAGAGCTTCAAGTATGTCCATCCCCCAGACGGTGCACACCGCACCCATTAGGTGTGTATATATATCTTGTATTCTGAAAAGTTGGTGAACTCGGTTGTTAGTCCGATGAAATTTTTTCTACATTCTTTGGCATTTTCTATGTAGACAATCATGCCATCTGAAAACAGGGAGAATAACCATTTCTCAGCCTTTTGGCTATTATCAAGTGAAAATAGGGACAATTTTATTTTATCCTTTCCACACTCCATGTCTTTTATTTTTTTCTCTTGCTTTATTACACTGGCTAGAACTTCCAGCACTATGCTGAATCAGAGTGGTGAACATCCTTGCCTTGTTCCCAATTTCAGAAGAAAAGCATTCAGTCTTTCACCATTAATGATAATGTTAGCCGTAGCCATGAGTTTTTTTGTAGATGTTCTTTATCAAGCTTCACTTTAGTCCTAGTTTTCTGAGAGTTTTTATTATGAGTGTGTGTTGAACTTTGCCAAATGTTTTTTCTGCATCCACTGATATGATCATGTGATTTTTCTTCTGTAGCCTGTAAATATGGAAGTTTTCATTTATTGACTTTTGAATATTGAACTATCTTGCATCCCTAGAATAAACCCTACTTGGTGTGGTATTTAATTCTCTTCTATATCACTGAGTTCTACTTGCTGTTATTATGTTAAGAATTTTCGCTTTTTTATTCATGCAGGATATGAGTTTAGAGTTTCATTTTCTTGTACTGCTTTTATCTGGTATTGCTAACAGAGTAATACTAACTTCATAAATGAATTGGGAAATATTCTTCTTTTTCTGTTTTCTGGAAGAGATAGTGTAGAATCAATGTTATTTATTTAAATGTTTGGTATAATTCTCCAGTGGAACTGCCTGGGCCTGGCAATTTTTCTCGTGGGGGAGATTTCTAAAATTACAAATCCAATTTTCTTAAAAATAATGGAACTATTCAAATTATCTATTTCATATGGAATAAGATGTGGAAGTTTGTGTTTTTTGAGGAATTGGTCCATTTCCTTTAAGTTGTCAAATTTGTGTGTGTAAAGTTGCTTGTAGTATTTCCTTGTTGTGCTTTTGATGTCTACAGGGTTTGAAATAATATTCACTGCTTCACTTCAGATATTGGTAAATTGTGTCTTTTTTTATTTTAAGTCTTGTAGAGGTTTGTCAATTTTATTGTTCTTTTCAAGGAAACAGATCTTCGTTTCATTTATTTTCTCCATTATTTTTTGTTTTCAATTTAATTGATTTATGCTCTTATCTTTCTTATTTTCTTCTTTCTGCTTGCTTTAGGTTTATTTTGCTCTTTTTTCCCTAGGTTTTTGAAGTAAAAGCTTAGATTGTTTTAAAAATTTCCCCTTTTCTAGTGTATGCATTTATTGCTATAAATTTCCCTTTCAACACTGCTTTAGCTGTGTCCCACAAATTTTTATATGTTGTATTTTCATGTTGATTCATTGCAATGTGTTTTTTTAATTTCACTTGAGATTTCATCTTTGGTCCATGAATTATTTAGAAGTGTATGGTTTCATATTTAGTGATTTTCCTCTTATCTTTCTGTTAATGATTTCTATGAAGATTTCATTATAATTGGCAAACATATTCTGTATGATTTTAAATCTTATAAATTTGTTGAAGCTCACTTTATCATTTAGGAAATGGTCTATCTTGGACACTTCAAAAGAATGATATTCTGCTGTTGTTAGATGGACTGTTCTATAAATGTATTTTAGACCCTGTTGGTTGATGTTATTGTTGAATTTTTCTGTATCCTCACTATTATTCTGTCTAGTTGTTGCAGCAAATGTTAAAATAAAGGTTTTGAAGGCTCCAGCTGTAATTGTGGATTTGTCTGAAACCAAGAAGTTGTATCAGTGGTTTGCTTCACACATTTTGCAACTTTTTTGTTTGGTGCATACACTTTTAGGATTGCTATGTCATCTTGTTGAAATGATCCTTTTATCATTATATACTGTTCTTTTGTCTCTGGTGTTTTTTTTTTTTTTTACTCTGAAGTCTACTTTATCTGACATTAATATAGTTACTCCTGTGTTTATTGATTAATATTTGTATTATATAGCTTTACCTACACTCTTACTTTCAACCTACCTATATCATTATATTTCAAGTGAATGTCTTGTAGACAGGTGTAGTTAGGTCATGTTTTTAATCCACTCTACCAACTCAGTCTTTTAATTTCTATATTTAGGTTATTTATATTTAATGTAATTATTGATATGTTAGGGCTTAAGTCAGCCATGTTTTTTGTTTATGTTGGTTCTCTCTGTTTTTCATTTCTCTGTCTGATTCTCCTATTCTCCTGTGGGTTACTTGAAATTTTTTTACAATCTCCTTTTTATCTACAGTGCCTTTGAGTGCATCACTTTGTGTAGCTTTTTCAGTAGCTGCTTAAATGTTACATTATATATACATAACTTATGACAGTCTACTGGCATTACTTTACCAATTTGATGAAGTGCAGAAACCTTAATTCCCTTTATACCCCCTTACCTATCTTTTATAATTATATTAAATACTTCCACTATACACATTTAGAACCATAGCAGACATTGTTTCAACCATCAAACATAATTTAGAAAACTGAACAGAAGAAAGTCTATTATGTTTACCAATATTTTTGTTTACTATGTTCTTTTTTCCTTTCTAATGTTCCAGGGTTCTTGGTCTTATCATTTCTTTTTTGTTTAGAGAGCCTCCTTTAAGCATTATTTCAGAGTAGGTCTGCTGACAACAGATTTTCTTAATTTTCCCTCATCTGATAATATGTTTATTTCCCCATCATTTCTTGAGGATATTTTTGCCGGATATAAGTGTCTGGGTTGACAGTTCTTTTCTTTCAGCATCTGAATAATATTGTGCCACTTCCTTCCAACCTCCATGGCTTCTAAAGAAAAATCTACTGTCATTCAAATTGTTTTTCTTGTATAAGTGAAGGATTTTTTTATTTTGTTTTTAGTTTTCAAAAGTTTGATTATGATGTATCTTGTCATGAATTTCTTTGGATTGCTCTTATTTATAGTTTGTTCAGATTCCTAAATCTGTAGATTTATGTTTTTTGCAAAATTTAGAGAGTTTTCAGGCATTATATCTTCAATTACTTTTTCAGCCCCACCCTCTTTCTATTTCCAGGACTCCAAAGACATTAATATTAAATATTTTGTTATAGTCCCACAGTCCCTGAGGCTCTATTCATTTTTTATCAGTCTACTTTCTCCCTGTTGTTCAGATTGTATTATTTATTTTGCTTTATCTTCCAATTTACTGATTTATCCTTCTGTCCTCATTATTCTGTTGTTGAGACCATTCACTAAATTTTTAATTTTGACTGCTATATTCTTCATTTCGTAATAAGTATATATATTTCAGGGATTTTAGTTGTACTTAGGAATAGGGAGAAATATGATAAAGTTCATTTATTCCATATTCCCAGAAACAGAAGCAGCATAAACTTTCACAACACCATTTTTTTCTCTATGTGTCTTTGTTCCTAATCTAGGAAGAAAGATTGTCATTACTCTTTTTTGTCATTACTCTTTTGTTTTAAACTGCCTGCTTATAAAAAATGAGCTTATCTTTTTTGTTTTTTAAATTGTGATTTTTAAAATACATAATGGCCAGGCACAGTGGCTCATGCCTGTAATCCTAGCACTTTGGGAGCCTGAGGCAGGAGGATTGCTTGAGGCCAAGAGTTTGAGAACAGCCTGAGCAAGACTGAGACCCCACCTCTACAAAAACAGAAAAATTAACTGGGCATGGTGGCACATACCTGTAGTCCCAGCTGCTCGGGAGGCTAAAGTGGGAGAATCACTTGAGCTGAGGAGTTTGAGGTTGCAGTGAGCTATGATGACACCACTGCACTGTAGTCCAGGCAATAGAGCAAGACTTTGTCTCACAAAAAAAAAAAAAAAGAAGAAAGAAAGGAAGGAAGAAAAAACCACATAACATAAAATTTACCATCTTAGCCATTTTAAGTGTACAGTTCATCAGTGTTAAGTACATTCACATTGCTGTGCAACAAATCCCCAGAACTGTTTCATTTTATAAAACTAAAAGTCTATTCTCATTAAACAACTCCTCATTTCCCTCTTTCTCTAGCCCCTGTTGATCATCATTCTATTTTCTTTAGATACCTCATATCAATGGAATCATACATCACTTGTCTTCTTGTAACTGTCTCCTTGAGATCCTGCTTTTAATTATTTTAAAATTATACACTTTAATTATATAATTTATTATATAATTAAAGGATTTAAATATATCTAAATAAATAGATTATTATTTATTTAAAGTATTTAAATATATCTCAGTATATTTCAGTTATATACTGAGAACTGGAGTTGCTGGATCATACAATAGTCTTATTTTTAATTTTCTGAGAACCTACCATACTGCTTTTCATAGTGAGCGCATCATTTTACATTCCCACCAACAGTGAACAGAGGTTCCAATTTCTCCTCATCCTTACAAACACTTGTTATTTTAAGTTTTATTTATAGTAGACATCATAATGAATATGAGATGATATGTCATTATGGTTTTGACTTGCATTTCCCTAATGATTAGTGATATTGAGAATCTTTTTATTTGCTTTTTGGCCATTTATATATCATCTTTGGAGAAATGTCTATTCAAGTCCTTTGCCCCTTTTTTAATTATTTGTGTTTTTTTGTTTTTGCTGGGTTGTAGAAATTCTTTACATACTCTGGATTTTATATGATTTGCAAACATTTTCTCCCATCCCATAGGTTGCCTTTTTACTCTGCTATGTCCTTTGGTGCACAGAAGTTTTTAAGTTTGATATAGTCCCAGAAGAAGTTAGCACACCTAAAGCAATTTTGTCTCTGCCCCCTCCCAACTTTTTCTCTCTCCAGTTAATTTTAAATTTGTAGTTACATAACCCCAAAAATAATAGCTTAAACCTTGGACGATGGCTCTGCCATCTTCATGTCTGAAAGGAAAAATGAATCCTAATCCTGAGAACACTCTTACATTACACTGTTGGTGGGACTGCAAATTAGTGCAACTTCTGTGGAAAGTAATTTGGAGATATCCCAAAGAGCTAAAAATAGAAATACCATTTGATCCAGCAATCACACTACTAAGCATCTACCCAAAGGAGAAAAAGACATTCTGTAATAAAGACATCCGCACTCGAATATTTATGGCAACACAATTCACAATTGCAAAGATGTGGAAACAGCCCAAGTACCCTTCGATACACAAGTGGATTAATAAAATGTGCTATATGTATACCATGGAATACTACTCAACTACAAAAACAGTGGTGAACTAGCACCTCATACTATCCTGGATAGAGCTTGAGCCCATCCTTCGAAGTGAGGTATCACAAGAATAGAAAAACAAACACCACATGTACTCGCCACCAAATTGATACTAACTGATCAACACTAAAGTGCTCACATGGTGGTAATATTGATTGGTGCTGTTCAGGTGGGAGGGGGGTGAAGGGGTGAGTAAACTCACAACAAATGGATGCAGAGTGCACTCTATGGGGGAAGGGCGCACTTGTAGCCTTGGCTTAGGCAAGGCTAAGGCATTATACGTAACCAAAATGTTTGTACCTCCATAGTATTCTGACATTAAAAAGAAAATCCTAATCCTGAGTTTGTATCTGCCTTTGGAAGGCAATATTTCTGTGTATTATTTCATTAAAGTGGGACTATATAATTTGTCTGCCATCATTCCCCAGGCTGTCTCCTTTGTTAATTTTATTTCTCATGCAATAAATGAAAGTTTGGTTCATTGGACTGGCTCATATTTTTGAATCATACTTAAAGCTGACTATTTTTATTTGGATTTTGTTTTTTATAACCATTGCTATATTTCTGTATCCTAGATGGCAATTGATTTTTTAGATAGTAGTCTGCTAATCTGCAGACCAAATAGTTATGTCATGTGTTATTGCCCAGGAATCAGCTGTGATCAATTATTATATAAAAAAATTACTTTGATACAAGAGTAGCTTCCAAGTTCACTACCCAGCAAGCTATCCAGATGTCATGGAATAGAATAGCTCACAGACCAAATGAAGATGCTTGAAGCACATGCTTTATTAAATCAATTAAAATACACAATAAAAAAAGAAATGGGCAATACACTTTAAATAAGGTACAAAAAGGGTAGAAGGATCTCATTACCTGAGTTATGCAAGTTAATATATCCTCTCTCTTAAATGCTATATCAGCACTCTCCACTGATTATATAATTTTGAGAGCCAGAGCTGAAATCTCTCCAAAGGGTCTCAGCAGATGGAAGAGGTCCTGGGTGAGTGACATACACTTGCTCTAATCAGGGAGATGTAGAAGGATAAGTATGCCTGGCCACAGCTACAGGTCATTAGACTCAATTAAGATCTAAAAAATATCAAGTACTTCATGTGCGTATCATGAATATTTACTGTCTATTGGGCTCTTATATTCCTTCCTAATTAATCTTAATATTCATATGCTCTATTTACTTTAGCTATGTCTATCATAACATGTCTCACAAACTACTTGCTTCTATACTTAGTTTCAAAATCCTCCTTTTTTCTCTTATATTCTAAAGAAGAATTGAACATCGTTAAATAATACAGCAAACACACATTATAGCAAATAACCATTTGCTAATAAGGATAAACCATCTCTATACATACTGATGGGAAGCATCCCCAAGACATACTTAGTGAATAAAGAAAGGTAAAGAGAATTACATAGAGTATGCTACCATTTATGGTGGGAAAAAAGGTGCTTGTTTATATGAATTTGGTAGTATTTTTCTGGAAGGATACTGGTAATAATAATTTTCCCTGGGAGATAATTAGTTGGCATATACTTTTGAACTTTTTACATTTTGTAACACATGTATATATTATCTATTGAAAAATTGATTGTTTTAAAAAATTGCTTTTAAAAAATACCAAGTCATTTTTCCTTTTCTATATACAGGTATCAGAATGGCAGAGCAACTGAACCTTCCAGAAAATACAGATGACTGGACAAAAGAGGATGTAAATCAGTGGTTAGAAAGTCATAAAATTGATCAAAAACACAGGGAAATTTTGATTGCACAAGATGTGGATGGAAAGATCTTGAAGTGGTTAAAAAAAAGCCATCTTGTTGATATGGGCCTAACACATGGACCAGCTATCCAAATAGAAGAACTATTCAAAGAATTGCTGAGAACTTCTTCTGAAAATTCTATTCAGACATCTAAGAGGGGAAAAGGCAGTAAAAATGTTCCTAAAAAACAAACTTTGATAGAAAAGGAAAGTAGAGAAACTTCACAACAAAAACAAAAGTATAAAGAGAACACAGACATGACTAATGCCTCTACAATGAGTACGGTTGCTAAAGGTTCTAAGTCACTAAAAAATGAGCTCATGGGAGAAGAAATAGATGATACAAAGGAAAAGCAGCCATCCATAGAACTGATATGTGTAGCATACCCTTTTGATGAGTTCAGTAATCCATATCGTTACAAATTGGATTTTAGTCTACAGCCTGAAACAGGACCATGCAATCTCATTGATCCAATACATGAATTCAAAGCCTTCACAAATACAGAAACAGCCACAGAAGAAGATGTTAAGATGAAATTTAGCAATGAAGTTTTCCGATTTGCTTCAGCTTGTATGAATTCACGTACCAATGGCACCATTCATTTTGGAGTCAAAGACAAACCCCATGGAAAAATAGTTGGTGTGAAATTCACCAATATTACCAAGGAAGCCCTCATTGACCACTTCAATCTGATGATAAACCAATATTTTGAAGACCATCAGGTCCAAAAAGCAAAGAAGTGCATTCGAGAGCCAAGATTTGTGGAAGTTTTATTGCCAAATAGCACTCCATCTGACAGATTTGTTATAGAAATGGATGTCATTCCACAATATTCTGAATGTGAACATGATTATTTTCAGATTAAAATGCGAAATTACAACAACGAAACATGGGAACAAAGCCCAAAATTCTCAGTCTTTGTAAGACATGGGGCCAGCTCTAAGGACATCATGAAAAATAAAACTGATTTCAAACAATTTAAATTAGATTTAAAAACACTGGCAGAGTCCAGGAAAGAAGCAGAAGAAAAATTCAGAGTAAAAACAAATAAAAAAGAGAGTGAGGGACTAAAGCTGGTTAAACTGTTGACAGGAAATCAGGATTTGTTAGACAATTCACACTACGAATGGTACATTCTTGTAACAAATAAATGCCATCCAGATCAAACAAAACACTTAGATTTCCTAAGGGAAATTAAATGGTTTGCTGTGTTGGAATTTGATCCTGAATCTGAGAGCAATGGAGTGGTCAAAGCTTACAAAGAAAGCCGGGTAGCAAACCTTCACTTTCCAAGTCTATATGTAGATGGGAAAACCACACCAAATGAGAAGATTTCTACTCTGAATCTTTACCAGCAACCCAGTTGGATTTTCTGCAATGGCAGGTCAGACCTTGACAGTGAAAAATATAAGTCCTTAGATCCAAGTTCCTGGCAAAAAGAAAGAGCTTCTGATGTCAGGAAAGTTATTTCATTTCTTACACATGAAGACATAATGCCAAGAGGAAAGTTTTTGGTGGTGTATCTATTACTCTCATCCATAGATGACCCAAGAGACCCTCTCATTGAGACTTTCTGTGCTTTCTACCAAGATCTCAATGGAATAGAAAATATACTGTGCCTTTGTGTATACCCACACATATGTCAGCAATGGAAAGACCTGCTTGAAGCAAGATTACTTAAGCCAGAAGAGGAATTTTCAAACCACTGTATTTCTGCTTTAAATCTTGAAGAGATAAATGGCACTATTCTTAAACTAAAATCTGTGACTCAATCTTTAAAGAGACTTTTGCCATCTACTGGTTTGGCGACTGTCCTTCTGAAAAAGGAAGAAGATATCATGACTGCCCTGGAAATTGTCTGTGAAAATGAATGTGAAGGTACACTCTTGGAGAAGGACAAAAATAAATTCCTTGAATTCAAGGCATTGAAAGAGGAAGATTTCTATCGAGGTGGCAAAGTATCATGGTGGAACTTCTATTTTTCTTCTCAAAGCTATTCTTTACCTTTTGTCAAAAGGGATAAATATGAAAAACTTGAAGAAATGATCCAAAACTGTGCAGATTCTTCTAAATCAGTATGTGCCAAAATTATTCATCTGTATCATCATCCAGGCTGTGGGGGAACTACCCTGGCTATGCATATTCTCTGGGACCTAAGGAAGAAATTCAGATGTGCTGTGCTAAAAAACAAGACAGTGGATTTTTCTGAAATTGGAGAACAGGTAACCAATTTAATCACCTATGGAGCGGCGAACCATCAGAATTACTTACCTGTACTGCTCCTTGTTGATGATTTTGAAGAACAAGAGAATGTCTATCTTCTGCAGGCCTCTATTCAAACAGCTGTAGCTAAAAAGTACATTCGATATGAGAAACCTCTAGTGATTATCCTAAATTGCATGAGATCACAAAATCCTGAAAATAGTGCAAAGATCCCAGACAGTATTGCTGTAATACAACAACTATCTCCCAAAGAACAGAGAGCTTTTGAGCTTAAATTGAAAGAAATCAAAGAACAGCATAAAAACTTTGAAGATTTTTATTCCTTCATGATCATGAAAACCAATTTCAATAAAGAGTACATAGAAAATGTGGTCAGAAATATCCTGAAAGGGCAGGATATTTCCACCAAGGAAGCAAGGCTTTTTTCTTTCCTGGCTCTTCTTAATTCTTACGTGCCTGATACCACAATTTCACTATCACAGTGTGAAAATTTCTTAGGAATTTCAAACAAGAAGGCTTACTGGGGGCCAGAAAAATTTGAAGACAAGATGGGCACCTACTCTACAATTCTGATAAAAACAGAGGTGGTAGAATGTGGGACCTACTGTGGAGTGCGCATCATTCACCCTTTGATCGCACATCTCTCACTGGAAGAATTGAAGAAAAGCTATCACTTGGATAAAAGTAAAATTATGCTGGATATGCTAACAGAAAATTTGTTCTATGATACTGGTATAGGAAAAAGCAAATTTCTCCAAGATGTGCAAACACTCCTGCTCACAAGGCAACGTGATGAACATGAAAGTGGAACAGGAAATTGGTTTTCCCCATTTATTGAAGCATTACATAAAGATGAAGGAAATGCAGTGGTTGAAGCTGTCTTGCATGAAGGTATCCGTCGGTTCCACCCAAATGCATTCATTTGCCAAGCCTTGGCAAGACATTTCTACATCAAAGAGAAGGACTTTAGCAAAGCTCTGCATTGGGCAAAAGAAGCACAAAAGATAGAACCTGACAATTCTTATATCTCAGATACACTAGGTCAAGTCTACAAAAGCAAAATAAGATGGTGGGTAGAGGATTATGAAAGAAACAGGAACATTTCAGTTGATGATCGGGAAGAGGATAATGAAAGAAACAGGAACATTTCAGTTCATGATCTAACTGATCTTTTGGATTTGGCAGAACGTGCCTCAGATGCATTCAAAAAATCTCAACAGCAAAGTGAAGACAGACAATATGAAGTGAAGGAAAGGTTATACCAGAAGTCAAAAAGAAGATACGATACTTACAATATAGCTGGCTATCTAGGAGAGATAGAAGTTGGATTTTACACAATCCAGATCCTCCAGCTCATTCCTTTCTTTGACAATAAAAATGAACTATCTAGAAAAGATATGGTCAATTTTATATCAGGAAGTAGTGATATTCCAGGGCATCCAAACAATGAATTTAAATTAGCCCTCAAGAACTTTATTCCTTATCTAACTAATTTACAACTTTCTTTGAAAAAATCCTTTGATTTTTTTGATGAATATTTCGTCCTTCTAAAACCCAGGAACAACGTTAAGCAAAATGAAGAGACCAAAACTCGGAGAAGGGTGGCTATGTGTTTTCAGAAGTATGTAGATATATTTTGTCCCTTGGAGAAATCACAAAACATAGATTTTGGATCAAAACTCAGTGAGCCACTTCAAGTAGAGAGGTATCGGAAAAGCCTAGTAGCCTTAAAAGCAGACAAGTTTTCTGGGCTCTTGGAATATCTTATCAAAAGTCAAAAAGATGCTATAAGCACCATGGAAGAGATAGTAAACAAATATACTTTTCTCTTAGAACAATGCACTCTCAGAATCCAGCCAAAGGAAAAGCAAAATTTCATCTTGGCCAACATCATTCTCTCCTGTATAAAACCTACCTCCAAATTAGTAAAGCCTATTAAAAAACTGAAAGATCAGCTTCGAGAAGTCTTGCAACCGTTAGGAATGACTTATCGATTTTCAGAGCCTTATTTCCTAGCTTCCCTCTTATTCTGGCCAGAAAACCAACAACTAGATCCAGATTCTAAACAAATGAACAAGTATGTTCAATCATTGGAAAATTCTTTCAAGGGGCAATATAAACATATGCATCGTACAAAGCAACCAATTGCATATTTCTTTCTGGGAAAAGGAAACAATATGAACAGACTTGTTCACAAAGGAAAAATTGATCAATGCTTTGGAAAGACCCCTGATATTAATTCCTGGTGGCAGAGTGGAGATGTATGGAAGGAGGAAAAAGTCCAAGAACTTTTGCTTCGTTTACAGGGACGAGCTGAAAATAATCATTTATACATAGAATATGGAATCAATGAAAAAATCACAATACCCATCACACCCACTTTCTTGGGTCAACTTAGAAGTGGCAGAAGCATAGAAAAAGTGTCTTTTTACCTGGGATTTTCCATTGGAGGCCCACTTGCTTATGACATTCAAATTGTTTAAGAGCCTGATCTCCCTCCAAGAATGTGATCTCAGTATCACCTAATTTTTTTTAAATCCCATACCTATAATTTAAATTGGAAAATTTCTGCCTGGAGCCACTCCACAGGTTTCAGTTGACTCTATACAGGACTATCTCTTTTGGAGTCTTGCTTTCCTGGGTGATTCTTTTGAACTCAAATTAAGCCAGTTTAGGCAGATGTTCTCTCCCCCATGACCTACCTTTGATGAAAAATAAAATAAAAAGCCTCCTTCAGATGTTTGCTGTACCATTGGTAGGGAGTGCAGCTAATTTCCAGTCTCTGGTCTTGGGTACAACATGCCTTGGAAAATCAGGGGGACACAGGTCAAACTCTCGAAGTGAACCTCTTGAAGGCCCCTGCTCTTTAAGCTTGAAATGAAGTTCTCATGGGGGAACTTCTTCCAAAAGAATCTCTTCATAAGCCTTTATTTTCTCAATGCCAGCAGTGGGTTTAGCCTGTGGGTTAATCAAGCCTACTGCTTGTCTTTGTAAATAAAGCTTTATTGAAGCATAGACACATTCATTTGCTTAAGTATTGTCTGTGGCTGCTTTTGCACTACAACAATAGAGTAGAGTAGTTGCAACAGGGACCATATGATGCACAAAGCCTAAAATATTTACTATCTAGCTCTTCACAGAAAAAGTTTGTTGATCCCTGCTCTATGCAGTTCACCATTTTCTGTCTTTATTGCAGGACAATTGTCTAATTGGTTCTTGGACACCCACTTTGAAAATATGCATTTTGGCTTATTGTTTTACTTTGGTATCTGATTTTCATCATTTTAGAGAAAAAGTAAATTTTTAACATTTTTTGAATAAACAAAATCTATTTTTACATTACAATAATCCAAATCCACTTTTTCAAAAAACAGCAGAGTAATAAATGTCTGAGAGTTTGCTCTTGCAAATTAAAAAAATACCTGAATTATGCTGGATAAATTGGATAAGCACATTGATCTATCATGATTTTCTTTACTTATTTAGTTTTATATTTCCTTTAGGACTATAAAATTTGGCCTTGAAACATAGAAATTTGGAAGGTGCCTTAGTCTGTTCCTGATACTATAACAAAATACCTTAGACCAGGCAATTTATAAAGAACAAAAATCTATTTCTAACAATTCTGGAGGCTGGACATGCAAGATCAAGGTGCCAGCAGATTTGGTGCCTGGTTAGGGCCTTCTTGCTGTGTCCTCACACAGTAAAAGAGTAGAAGGGCAACAGGGATGAAAAACGCCCTCACAATTCTTTTATTAGGTCATAAATCCTGGTTATGAAGGCTCATGACTTAATCATATCCTGAAGGCACTACCTCTTAATACTAATACACTGGCAATTACTTTTCAGCTAATGAATTTAAGGGAGACATGTTCAGGTCATGGTATTTCACCCTTAGTGCCTCAAAATTCATGCCCTTCTCATGCACAAAATACATTAATTCCAACCCAATAGCCCCAAAAGTCTTAAACAGTGTTCCAGCACCAACTCAAAAGTCTAAAGTCCAGAGTCTTGTCTAAATCAGTTATGGGTGAGACTTAAAGTACAATTCTTCCTGAGACAAATTCCCTTCCAGCTCTGAGCCTATAAAATCCAACAAGTTACGTGCTTCTAAACTACAATGTTGAGACTGACATAGGATAGACGTTCCTATTCCAAAGGAGAGAAATAGGAAAGAGGTATGTCCACAGGTTGATAAGGTCCTCTGGTCCTGAAAGGCACTGAACAAGTCCTGCTTTCCTAATTGTCAGGTGTACAAGTTCACTCCAAGCAAGTGAGCCAGGCATTAGATGGCTTAGTGCCAACAAAACCAGGGGGAGGAAATACTGTTTAGCCTTAACATGGAAAGGGGTTGTAAGTGCCTCATCAGATCAGAAAGAAAAGTACATTATCAAAACCAATGCAAAGCCTGGAAATGCAGAAGTTACAGTGCAGAGCCCTCTTCCCTAAAGTGAAACAAAATGAAAGACTTCTCACCTACCATGAGGGACATGTCCCCAAACTCCTTGTCACACAACCAGGTTTAGCCAAGAGTTCAACCATGCAGTCTGAGAATTGGTGAGGGTGGAAAAGCAAAAGCAAGCTCCAGCACCCCCTCAAGTGCTGGCTGCAAGGCAGGAAGACTCAAAACAAGAGTGTTATCATGGAGAAAGGTGAGCTGCCTTGCTTAGACAGAGTGATCTGAGAGTGATTTTATGGAAAAAAGCGAGCTTATCTAGACAGAAACATCCAAGTCAAAGCACCAGATACGTCGGATTTGGCAATTTTGCTCTGTGTTCTCAGTTTTTGGTGTGCTCTTTTTATTGAGGGGGAGCAAGATACATATGTCACAGATGACAACTGGACCCCTTGTTGTAGCAAAAGAGAGAGACCTTGGTTATGAAAAGGGTCTTATTTTATAATGTCCAGATAGGGACCTCCCCGTGGTTCAGACGTCATCATGGAACCAATTTGATGGACAGTTGGGAGTTACATGACCTGAGTCTTACTACACATGTGGATCTCCCATGAGCCTCTATGAAAGCTGGTTATTCTAGGTCACCTTCCAGACTCTATTGTACCTTTGCTGCTTGGCCCATGTGCTAGAAAGTCCTCTGCATTCTTTTACAGTTGGCATTCTAAGTTCTGATTGGCAGATTCACAGGCTGTTCCCTCCTCACCCAGGTATGGCAGTCACCCACCTTGTCTCTAGGGAGGGGCTGGAGGTCCCTAGCTGTCTACCTAACAAAGGCTGGGTGGTATTGATAGAGGGATAGATGCAATGGATAAAATGAAGCACTCATAAATAGACCCACACAATATGCTCAACTGATTTTTTTACAAAGATGCAAAAGCAATTCAACGGGGAAAGGATCATCCATAGGTGAAACAATATATCTCAACCTGAACCTCACATAGTATACTAAAGTTAACTTAATAAGAGTCATAGGCTTAATGATAAAATTTTTAAATTTGATAATTTTTAGCAAGTTGGCCAAATAGAACCCTCTAGCAATCATTCCTCCATCGGAACACAAAGTTTAACAACTATACATGCAAAAAAGTGCCTTTATAACAATCAAAAAATCAGATGAGCAATCACAGTACCTGGTTTTAACAAAGTAACAAGAAAAGAGGTATTGAAGGGTATGAAGGACAGTCTTGTATTGCCTTACTCCCATCCCCCAACCCCAGGCAGCACATGGAGAAATAATCTGTGTACTTGGGGGAAGGATAGTGAAGTGAATGTAGGACTTAATATTGGATCTCAGTGCCTCCCTGTCACAGTGGAACACAACACTGCCAGTATATATTAAAGGAGTATTTAGACTAGCCCTGGACCAGAGGGGAATCCTCTGCTCCAACAGAAGGAAACTGAGTCCCATCTAGCTTCACCACCGGTTGACTAAAGTGACCTGGGTCCCTGAATAAATTTGAGTGGCAGTCAGGCTACAGTGACTATAGTCCTTGGGCAAGCCCCAGTGCTGTGCTGATCTGAGAGGCCATGGGCTTCAGGTGCAGCCCAGTGTAATGCCAGCTGTTGTGGTCATGAGAGTGCCCACATGCCCTCCCCCCAACTCCAGGCAGCCCGTCATGAAAAGAGACTTCTTCCACTTGAGGGAAAGAGAAGAAAGCAAGAGACTTTGCCTGGTAACCCAGGGAATTTTCCCTTATCTTCCCCAAGTCTACCAACACTTTATGAGTCTGCAAGAGTCACCGAGTTCCTGGACTTAAGGTGCCCTCTAGTGATGAAATGGCTGCAGTGACCACAAGTTTAGGTAAAAACACTCAATCCCTTTGAAATCTTCGAAGCCCTCTCATGAAAAATGAATACAAACAAGCCCAGACTGTGAATACATACCTAATTCTTTAATATCCAGACATCAATGAATGTCCACAAGCATCAATAACATCCAAGAAAACATGACCTCACCAAACAGACTAAACAAGGCACCAGTGACCAGTCCTGGAGTGACAGAGATATGTGACCTCTCTGGTAAGGAATTCAAAATAGCTGTCTTGAGAGAGCTCATCAAACTTTAAGATAACACAGAGAAGGAATTTATAATTCTATCAGAAAAATTTAACAAAGAGATCGAAATAACAAAAAAAGTCAAATGGAAATTCTGGAGCTAAAAAATTTAGTTGAGAAATTGAGATATGCATCTATGTATCCCAACAGTAGAATAGATTTTGGAGAAGTAAGAATTAGTGAGTTCAAATGCAAGATATATGAATACACAGAAAAGAAAAAATAATAATAAAGAATGAAGTACACCCACAAGATCTAGAAAATAGCCTTAGGGCAAACTAAGGGTTATTGGCCTTAAAGAGTATGTAGAGAAAGAGAACAAGGTGGACAGTATATTCAAAGAAATATTAACAGAAACTTTCCAAACCTAGAGAGAGATATGAATATCCAGGTACAAGAAGATCAAAGAACACCAAACAGATTCAACCCAAATAAGACTACCTTAAGGCGTATAATATTTAAATTCTCAAAGGTCAAGAACAAACAAAAGATCCTAAAAGCAACAGGATAAAAGAAACAAATAACACATAAAGAAGCCCTGATATGTCTGGCAGCAGACTTCTCAGCAGAAATCTTACAGGTCAAGAGAAAGTAGGATGACATATTCTAAGTGCTGAAGGAAAAACACTTTCAATCTAGAATATCGTCTCCAGTAAAGTTATCTTTCAAACACGAAGGAAAAATAGACTTTCCCAGATAAACAAAAACTGAGGGATGTCATCCATACTAGATATGTCTTACAAGAAATGCTAAAAGGAGTTATTAAATCTGAAAGAAAAGGACACTAACATGAAACAAAAAAATCATGTGAAGGTATAAATTCACTGTTAAAAGTAAGTACACAGACAAATACAGAATACTCTAATACTGTAATTACAATGTGTAAACCTCTTATATCTTTAGTATGGAGACTAAAAGACAAATCTATCAAAAAATAATAACTACAATAATATGTTAAGAGATAAACAATATAGAAGGAAAGAAATAGAGACAACAGAAAGTCAAAAAGCGGAGGGGATGAAGTTAAAGTGTAGATTTTTTCTAATTTTCACTTTACTTTCTTTGTGATCCAAGTTAAGTTTTCATCAGCTTAAAATAGTTGGTTATGAGATGTTATTTGTAAGCTTCATGGTAACCACAAAGCAAAAACCTATAATAGATACACAAAAAATAAAACACAAGAAATTAAAACATACTACAAAAGAAAATCACTTATACAGAAAGGAAGACAGGAAGAAAGAAAGAAAGAAAGAGAGAGAGAGAGAAGACTAACAAATGACAAGAAAAAAATAACAAAATGACAATAGTAAGTCCTTACCTATCAATAATAACATTAAATGTAAGTGGAGTAAATTGTCCAATTAAAAGACATAGAATGACTGAATGAATGCTTTTAAAAAGACTCAACTATATGCTGCCTACAAGAAACTCACTTCACCTATAAAGACACATAGACTGCAAGTGAAGGGATAGAAAAAGATATTCCAAGAAAAATGAACAAAAAAAAGAGCAAGAGTAGCTCCACTTATATCAGATAAAATAGATTTCCAGACAAAAACTGTAAAAAGAGACAAATAAGGTCATTATATAATGACAAAGGGATCAATTGACCAAGAGGATAGAACAATTCTAAATACATATGCCCCAACACTGGAGCATCCAGATATATAAAGCAAATATTATCACAGATAAAGAAAGAGATAGACCTCAATACAATAATAGTTGGGGACTTCAACACTCTACTTTCAGCATTGGACAGATCATAGAGACAGAAACATCAGAATTAATCTGCACTATAGACCAAATGGACCTAATAGACATTTACAGACCATTTCATCCAATAACTTCAGAATACATGTTCTTCTCCTCAGCACATGGAACATTCTGAAAGATAGACCATATGTTGGACCACAAAACAAGTCTCAAAAAATCCCAAAAAAAAAAAATTAAAATCACCTGAAGTATCAATACTGACCACAATGGAATAAAATAGAAATTAATAACAAAAGGAACTTTTGTATCTATAGAAATACATGGAATTTAAATAATGTATTCCTGAATAACTGTTAGATCAATTAAACAATTAAATAGTAAATTTTAAAATTTCTTGAAATAAATGAAAATAGAAACACAATATACCAAAACCTGTGGGATACAGAAAAAGCAGTGCTAAGAGGAAAGTTTATAGCAATAAAAGCCTACATTGAAAAAGTAGAAAGACTTAACCTAACAATGCCTCTTAAATAACTAGAAAAGCAAGAACAAATTAAGCCCAAAATTAGTAAAAGGAACAAAATAATAAAGATCAAAGCAGAAATAAATGAAATTGAGACAAAAATAATGCAAAAGATCCATGAAACAATAAAAAACATTGATAAGCCATTAGCCAGACTAAAAAAAGAGAGAAGATCCAAATAAATAAAATCAGAGCTGAAAAAGGAAACATTACAATTGATACCACAGAGATTCAAAGAATCATTAGACTATTAGGGGCAACTATATGCCAATAAATTGGAAAACCCAGAAAAAATATATAAACTCTTAGATATATGCAACCCACCAACATTAAACCATGAACTAATGAGATGAAAGCAGAAAAAAAAAAAACCAAAAACCTAGGACTTAATGGTTTCACTGGTAAATTCTATCAAACTTTAATAACTAATATCAATCTTACTCAAACTATTCCAAAAAATCAAGGAAGTGGCAATATTTTAAAACTCACTGTATGAGGCCAGTATTACCCTGATATCAAAACCAGACAAAGACACAATAACAACAAAAAACTACAAGCCAGTATCTCTGACGAGCATAGATGCAAAATTCCTCAACTAAATATGAGCAAACTGAATTCAATAACACATTAAAAACTACTCATCATGACCTGGTATTCATCCCAGGAATGCAAGGATGTTTCAACATATGCAAATCAATAAATATGACACATCACATAAACAGAATAAAGTATTAAAAAATTGATCATTTCAATAGATGCTGAAAAAGCATCAATAAAATTGAATATCACTTCATGATAAAAACTCTTAACAAACTGCATATAGTAGGAACATACCTCAACAAAATAAAATCCATATATGACAAACCCACAGTTAGTATCATACTGAATGGAGAAAAACTGAAATCCTTTCCTCTAACATTTGGAACAAGAAAACGATGCCCACTTTCACCACTTTTCTTCAACAAAGTACTGGAAGTCCTAGCCAGAGCAATTAGATAATATAAATAAATCAAGGGCATCTATATTCAAAAGGAAAAAGTTAAATTATCCCTGTTTGCAGATAGTATGGTCTTATATATAGAAAAAAACAAAAGGCTCCACCAGAAAAAAACCTACTGTAACTGATAAATGAATTCAGTAGAGTTTCAGGATACAAAATCAACATGCAAAAATCAGTAACATTTCTATATGTCAATGATGAACAATCTGAAAAGGAAACCAAGAAAGCAGCCCCATTTACAATAATTACAAATAAAATATTAGGAATAAACTTACCCAATGAAGTGATAGATCTCTACAATGAAAACTAAAATATTGATGAAAGAAATTGAAGAGGACATAAATAATGGAAAGATATTCCATGTTCACTGATTGGAAGAGTTAATATTGCTAAAATGACCATATTATCCAAAGCAATCCAAAAATTTGATACAATCCCTATGTCAATGCCAATGAAATTTTTCACATAAGTAGAAAAATCAACCCTAAAATTATATGGATCCACAAAAGACCCAGAATAGCCAGAGCAAACCTTAGCAAAAAGAGCAAAGCTGAAGGGATCACATTACTTAATTTCAAATTATACTACAAAGCTATCGTATCCAAAATAGCATGACCTGACAAATGCATTTATGGTCATGATTTGCCCTGAAGCATCTCCTAGTGGCTGGATATGATTAATTTGGAATGAGCTTTGCCAATTCCAGAAAGAATATAAACTTTGAGAAAAAGTTTCATTTTTTTTTAAGGTAAATATTTCATATTTATTAAAAACTCTATACTTTATCTCATTAGGAAGCCTACAGCCTCAGGTTCACCAAAATGAGATAGTGGTGGAAATGCGCATCTGGACTTTTTCCTGTTTCTTTCCCCTCAGGTCAGACACTCTGTATAACTATCTCTTAACTAAAAACTGATAGTGATTTCATGAATTATTTTCCAAGCTTTGCCTTGAAGAACCAAAATCTGGGTGTAGGAACTTTAGGAGTTTTTTTGGGAAAGAAACTATACAGAAAGTGACAATAGCGTGAGCTTTCTGGCACCCATTTTATCCAGAACACTTAGAAAAAGTTTTAAATTTATATGCTGTGGTCCCACTTAAAATTTTAATTGAACAGATGCTTTATTCTGTCAATTGAGAAGTTTTTATTAGCTAGTTTAATTCACTGTAATTAATAACCACTGACAAATCAAAACTTTAAGATTCTAAAGGAAACTTCTAATGGTAGAACCATAGGTAACAGTAGAAGTAGAACTGATAACAGTGTAGAGATTTAGCGTCAGGTTAGTCCCTTCCAATGTACCTGAAATTATGCCCCATAAGGGGCTTCTGATTATGGACAGCCATTTAAAAGCCCTGGTGATCTGTTTCTTTGTCAACATGGGTGCCTTCTTGGTTTTTTACAAATCCCAATCTTGAGCTGAGTCAATCTTTTTCTAATTATTTTTATCTTCTTCTAGGAACCCTTCCCAGGCCAAGTAGTAATCGGCTTTCAGCAATTACCATATGGTATTATTTAGTGGCTTCCAATTTGTGAGTAATGGAGTCACAGAAAGTTAGAGTCGCAAGGGGCTGTCAAGGTCACTTGGCCAAATTTCCTTCCCCTATGGAAGTCCTGATTTAATTTCCCTGACAAGTGGTCACTAGACACCTAAATGCCTTCAGGTGACAAGACTCTATTTAGCAAGTCACTTCTGAGGGAGACTTTTTCTCTGTATTAAGACAAAATGTATGTCCCTCTGCTTGATGCCAATTGGTGCTGATCATTCCGTCTAAAACAAGGAACAAGTCTCCTCCTTATTTACAGGACAGTCTTTCAACACCAGCAGCAATCATCTCTTCACTTAGTCTTTTCCACACAAATCATCCATCATCACCAGATCTAAAGCCATGCCGCTGAGGACATTTGATAGCTTCCAGATCCCTCACCTAACTGTTACATGGCAGTTTTTACTTTATTCTAAAAATGTATGCTCAATATAGAGCACAATGCAGGAAGCATGTTCTGATCAGTTGAACCCACTGGTTACCCTGCAAAAGGCATTAGCTGATTAATTGAACAGTGACTACATGCCATCATTTTGGACTGATAGTGAATCAATTACAACAGTCCCATCTTTTTCACATGGATCCTTACAAAGCCAGGTATCCCTGATCGTACTTTTGTATCTAAATGTATTGCTTTAAATAACATGAGTGGGTACATTCTTAATTATACAGATGAGAAAAACTGTACTCAGAGAGGTTATATATTTTGCAAGGATCATACAGCAGAGAAGACAGCAAGTGCAAAGGCCTTGAAGTGGGAACAGGCTTAACATGTTTAAAGAACAGAAAGGAGACCAGTATGGTAGAAGTAAAATAAGCAACTGGGAAAGTGACAGGACATGATGTCGGAGGTTAGCCAGAGCCCCGACTTGGTAAGTTTTTAAAAGCCATGATAAGACACTGGATTTTACTCTGGGTAAGATGGGAACCATTGAACCTCTCTGGTTGCTTTTATCAAAAAGTGTCATATTAGCAAAACTTTACTGAAATTAGCAACCTTTTTATCTTCCCAGACCTTTGCAAATAAGTGGAGGGGGTGGTGGAGAGTGGGGAAAGGGACAAGGAAGGAGACAGGGAGTTAAGTACCTATGGACTACTGTGACTATGCAGGCCAGAGATGGTGATGGCTTTCACCAGGATGAAAGCAACAGAAAGGGCAAAAAGTAGTCAGATTCTGGTATGTTTTGAAAATATAACCAACAAAATTTGCTGGCATATTGGATATGCATTGGGAGAAAATGAGAACAGCGAATGATGTTTCCAAGAGTTTCGGCCTCACCTGATTGGAAGGAGGGAGCTGTCAGTAACTGAGATGGAGAGGCCTCAGCTGGTGGTGGTGTGGAGGGAAGACCAAGAGTTCCAGGTTTGGCTGTAGTAGGTCTGATATGTGCGTTAGACGGCCAAGTGAAGATGCTGAGTAAACAGAAGGATAAATGAGTCTGGCCTTGGGGAGAGAGGTGTAGGCTGTACATATAAATTTGGCAGCTATCAGTGTATTGATTCTAAATAAAGAAATATATGTCACAAAGACAATAAACAACAAGGGATTAGAGAAAAATATTTGTAACAGAGATAGCAGACAATGCCTATATGTATAACGTACAAAAATGTTTTAACATCTTGACAAGAAAGACAAAAAGAACAGTAGAAAAAGGGACAAAAGAAATAAACACATGATTTACAGAAGAGGAAACCCGAATGGCCAATAAACATATGAAGAGATGTTGAAACTCAGTAGGAAAGAAGAAAATGTGAATTTTAATATAACAAAGAGATAACAAGTCACACCCATCAGACTGGCAAAAATTTTAAAAGACCCTCAGAAGTAAGTGTTGGCAAAGATGCAGAACAAAGGAAACACTATTTGCTGCCAGTGGGAGTGAAAATTGGAATAAACACTTGTGCAACCATTTAGTATAACTTATAGACTCGAATATGTGCATGTTCAACCCCAGCAATTTCACTTCTAAGATTTCCTTGAACTGTGGATCTTCAAACTGAAGAACTTTTAGTTTTTAAGGACATGTGAAAGGCTTCCAAAGCATACCAGGGTACGGAGAAAGAAATCAGTTTTAGACTTTCAACTTTCATATTTATTCTTTCCTAAAAGCGACGTACTTGGAGAAGTGGGTGATCCACTCACTCTAAGGCTCATACAGTTTGTCCTTTCCATCTTTCCCTTCTCAAACACTCTCCCTACTTTACAATGCTCAGAGTCTTGGCTCACCAGAGCAAACCACTCCAGATCTCTTTTCCCTTTGCCACAACAACCAAAACACCCCAGATGGAGGCAGCTACATCAGCATCGGGTCCCAGGGTGGGGATAATGGACAGCAGAGCCTCCCACTAGTCTGAGATGGCACATGGGATAAGAAATAATTAAACCTTGTTGTTTTAAGCCATTGAAGCTTGAGAGTTGTTTGTTACTGCTGCACAAATTGCTTATCCTGACTGATACAAAGACATGCCCCGACCCCTTCTAAACTTTATTATGGTTGGTACCTTGCACCTGGTATAAAAAACTCAGAGGCACCAAACAAAGAGGCAATTTGAAATATTGGCTTCTTCTTTAATAATTAACCAATGTACCACAATCCAAAGGTCTTTAGGTCTTTTTATGTCTTGTATGTATTTCTTTTAAGGTAGAGAAGCAGGGGGTTAGGAACAGGATATTTTGACCCATGTTGGGTTGTTGTGAATATACATATATTGTACAGTGAGAGGACAGGAGAAATAACATTCATTTGGCGACCTCATGTCTTCAGTCTCTCTCTTCTGGTCAAACAATCCTTCTTGAGGAAGGGTCTCCTAAGAGCAGTGCAAGGAAAGGACTAGTAGGAAATGACACCAAAAGGGGCTTTTTCCACACATGTAAATGTAATCAATTCTTATCAGCTAGTCACAAAATCCTAAAAAGCACCCTTATCTGAAAGAAATGAGTTAATGATGATGATCAATTCAAGAGAAATTGGAAACATTTTCAGAAATATTTAATATTAATATTTTAAAATATACTGGATAAAATTTAGGGAGGAAAATTTTATGGCCCTTTTACATTCAATGTGTGCTGTTCCACATAAACTTACTGAGCCTGTCTGTGTAAGTGTTTAAGTACTTCCCTGTGTTTTAGCTTCCTCAGCTATAAAGTGGGGATAATTAGAGTAGCCACCTCAGAAGGCTGCCATGAGAAATAGATTAGTTAACATTTGCAGAGTCGTTGGCACAAAGTAAATGCTATTTGTAATTAAATAATAAATAAATAAGTAAACAATCAAATATTCCATGAGTAATCAGAGCATATTTACCAAATTATGCATTATTCATACCAACTACATAATTATTATAATATTAAAATACATAAGATTATATAAGATGATATATCACTTTATAAAATATTTAATTGCTTTTATTTCCCATTAAATTGTGATCCAATGTATTTACAACAAATTTACCTTCATTTTTTATTAAATAGATAGGAAACATTTGATCTTAATGTTTACTGAAATTATTAAAATTATTGCTAATTTTTACATGATTCTTAGCTATTTCCAGAAGCTGAACTCCCATGTCCTTGTTTCACACAAGGCATAGAATTTGGGGTACATATTACATTTATTATTTCAAACTAAGTAATTAAAAACATTGGTTTTGTCCTACTTTGTTTTATGACTTTATAAATTGAATAATTTATATGAGAACTACAACACGTTAACCTCATCTTAACTTCTTTTATTAGTCTATTTTACAGGATACATTTTTGCTTCTCATTGACTTTTATAATATACCTTGAAATATGTATTAACAAATTTATATGAATTAAAAAATGAAGTCACGTATTTTCTGACAGAAAGTTTAATTTGGCTGAGAGATTTGACAATGAGGGCGAACTCTGCAAATTCAATTTCAGGTTGCCATTTTCAATGAATTGAATTAGAAAAATCTTTAGTTCTAAGAACAAAATATCTTTAAAACATAAGATTACAACATTTTATCAAAAATTATTATGTTAACAAAGCTGTACTGCAATTAACAATGTGTTTATTTTCCCCAAGCTTTCTGATTATATTGGGTTAAATGAGGTGACTCTAAATAAAAGAGCAACAAGTATAATTAATATTTTTTCCATTGAGCTTCTAAACCCCTTTCTGATATATTTCCCAGAAACCAAGACAGTAAATGACTATACTGTATATATAAGAAAATATTTTGCAAGTCAGGTTTTTTGCAAATCTTTGCTATCAGTATAATTGAAGGCAAACCTAATTGAGTTGTCAGTTGACAGATCATTAACCTAATTTTTATGATAATTACATTAATTTTTAACAATATAACTCTTTCATGCGTTCAAATAATTGACATAGTTTAGCAAAATAATTTAATCCCCATCCATTTATTTATGTGAACCAGATATTTTAGCAGCTTCAGCTATACCAATAAAAAGCAGACAAATTCTTTCCTAAGGAAAGCTATGGTCACAATATTAATATTCAATAAAATAGAATTTAAGACAAAAGGCAATAATGGGAGTAAAGCAAGAAACCACATAATTAAAAATTAGGAGCATTTCACAAAAGGAGATGAAACCATGGATTTGTGTGATTTAACAACATACAAAAAGCAAAAAACTGACAAAAGCACAGTGAGATGTTGACAAATCACAGTGATAGAGGAAGATTTTATGTCATCTGTTTCAGAATATGGTAATTTGAGTAACCTCGGAATTGGATAATTCCTTAGGATATGGATAATTTGAAAAAACAAGATAATATTTGGATTTCATGAGTATATTTGACAAAACCTGCAAAAAAAATACAAAAAATAGAGAGTATATCTTATCACAAGTTGTACATAGAACAATGACAAAAATCCAGCACAGGTGAGCTTTTCCAAGAAGTCTCAACAAATTTCAAGTCCTCAGTTATCACACAGACCACATTCCATTACCACAATGCAATTAAATTAAAAACAATAATAAAAAGATAATTTATAAATACTAACATGTTTGGAAACTTTTTAAGAATTTATTTTATTATTTTATTTTATTTATTTATTATTTTAGACAGGGTCTGGCTGTGTTGCCCAGGCTGGAGTGCAATGCCCAGATCATAGCTCACGGCAGCCTCCAAGTGCTGGGCTCAAGGGATCCCTCCACCTCAGCCTCCCAAGCAGCTGGGACTACAGGCATGTGCCACCACACCCAGGTAATTTCCAGGTCTCTATGCTGCCCAGGCTGGTCTCAAATTCTTGGACTGAAGCGATTCTCCCACCTTAGTCTCCCAAAGTGCTGGGATTACAGGCATGAGCCACCATGCCTGGCTTGAAACTTTTTTTAATGTACTCTTAGAATAAGAATGAACTTATTATCATATTCTGTCCAGTGCAGCTGGACATAAATGTATATTTACATTTAAATATTTGCATGTATATTACATCTAAGTGTAAAAATTATATTTGTAAAATATTACGATTTGAGTTTAAACTCCACCTCAAACAGTGGCAGTAACACTTGGATCCACTAGATGTCACTGTTACTTTATCTTTATTATCATTTGCCGGCAGCGTGGAGTTAAGATTCAACGAAGTTCAGTAAGTTAGATTTCAGACCTGGTTCCATTCCCTTTTAACTTTGACTCAACTATCTAATAATGAGGAAATAATATTTATAGTGAACAATTTTAATGTGCAATACAAATATAAATTTTTATCACACAATAGTTTCCTAAATCTCTTTCTGTATATTTTCCATTAATTAATTTTTAACTTGCTAGAGCAATTTTGTATGATTCTAAAGACCCTTTAAGAAACAGGCAAGACAGAAAGGATTTTAAATTGCTTTGGGGGGACAAAAAAGCTCTCAAATTGTTTGCAATACATATATGCAATAAAGTGTATTCCTCCTAGAAATATACGCCTATGACGTAAGTAATACATGGAATTAAAAGGGATCTTAAAAACCATCTATTCTAACTTCCATCATCTTAAAAACTGACAAATGGGAACTAAGTCTATTTTTAAAGACTCCAGGGAAGGAAATCATCAGTCAAGAAGTTCTTCCTATCTAACCTAAATCCCTCCTGACGAAGTTTAATCCCATTTCCTCTAGTGTGGGCCTTTTTAGTGAGGATGAAAGACATCTGCCGCCCTCCCTCCTCATCTAGAGAATAACCCTTCACATCCCAGAACATGTGCGTATTGGGCTCTCATGAACTGCAGAATGGATCTCAACATGGCAGGTAGCTGTAAGCAACTGTCGAGTAAATTAATAGTAGCCCAAAAGTTATCATTAAAAGAGACTCTCTAATAAAAGCCAGTTGTAAAGAGGCCTGACTTTGAAGTAAAGAGATATGGGTTCTTATCGCCACTCTATTCCACTGACATTCTGAGTTACCTTAGGAGGTTTCCTTAAATGTAATCATGATTGAGCACCTACTATGAGTCTTACCAAACCCACAAGGGGATTCCGGCCTACAGCCTGCTGCTCAACACACACAAAGCGAACTACCGAGACAACGAGGCTTGCCAAGGAAAAAAGAGAATTTATTACAAATGCTGTCACCTGGGAGACTGGAGAACTGCCTCAAATCTATCTCCCCAACCAACTGAGGTAGGGATTTTTATGAGGGGTTCAGGAAGGTGGCTACATGTATTGAGGCAGGTTATGTTGAAAGCAACGCATACAGGAGGCCTAATTCAGAAGTCACAGGTGATGGATGGTGAGTCTTGGTGTTGTTATTCTGTGAAGAATCTGCTATTTCTGAGGGACAGCTCAAAAGGTACAGGGGTTAAACAGATTAAATGTAATGGTCATCAAGCCCTACTCACCTGGGAATCCAAAGCATAAGAAAGCTACAGGGAAAATTTATATTGGGGAGGGTGTCATTTTGTGTTTGTTCATGGAGCCAATTACATGAGCAAGGTGCTTTAATTAATTCTTTATAATTATCATTTAGCATTTGAAAGATGTTCCATTGTCCTCAACTCCATTGTTTCTGTGGAAAAATAGATGATTAGTTGTATCATTGTCCCATGCATGTGGTCTTTCTTCTCTAATAACTTTTCAGAACTTTCTCTCCCTCTTCAGTTATCAGAACTTTGGCTAAAACTGTGCCCAGATTTTTGTTTCTTTGTTTGTTTTGTACTTGCCTTGCTTGGGGTTTGTTGAGTTGCTTAGATTTATAACTTGAGGTTTTCCATCAAATTTGGCAAATTTTCATCCAAAATTTAAAATTTTTTTTCTCTCTCATTCTCTCTTCTGCTCTTCTGGGAATCCAATTACATGTATGTTAGATTATTTGATATTTTCCCGCAGGACCCTAAAGCTCATTTCACATACTTTTACACAGGACTCTTTTCCCTCTATTCCTCAGATTGGATAGTTTCTATTGATGTCTTCTAATTCCCTAACCCTTCATACTGCTCTTAAGCTCACCCAGTAAATTTTATTTCAAATATTGTACTTTTCAATTCAAGAATTTCTGTTTGGTTCTTTTTTACAGTTTATATTTCTTTGCCAAAATCCTCCATCTGTTCACTCATTATGACTACCTTATCCTTTGATTCCTTAAGCAAATCTATAACAGCTGCTTTAAAGTCTTTGTAACATCTGGTCCATCTTGTGTCTTTTACTGTTCAGTCACATTTTCCTGTTTCTTCATATGTCTAATAATTTTTTATTGTATGCTGGATATTGTAAAGAATACATTATAGACTCTAGTTTTCTATTTTTTCCTCTGAACAATATTGGATTTTGTTGTAACTGGCATTTAAATGATTGGCTGATCACCTTGAACTTGTAGAAGCTTGGTTTTATGCTTTGATGGAGTCTGTTTCAGTTTTGTTATTAGTTCTAAGGCAAATCCCTTAATCTGATAACTAGTCTTTGTACCTAAGGTATAATCTTTCTAGAGTTTAAGCAGAGATCTTGAAAAATTACCAAGCCCCTCAAACTTGGCAAGACTCAAACTCCAAACTCTGTCTCCATGCAGTAGACAGGAGCTGAAATCTCTGTTTCTATTCTTTCAGTCTCCCACCTATAGTTTTCTACTGATCTCCTTGGAGTTTCCCCTGCACATGTACAGTGCAGAGGTAACCCAAGGATTTGTGAGGAGAGTATGAGCAGATTTGGGGCTTACAAGCCCCCTCTGTGATCCTTCTTTCTGGGATTTTTACTCCTCATTTCTGGACACTATGATAGCACAATCACTATCCTCTGACTTTTCAGGACAATAAAACTGTGGCTTTCTGCTTGAGTTCTAGCTGTCCTGCACCAGGTGAACTGTAGAGCACCTTCAGGAAAATCAATAAACACATTGATCTTATCTAGCATGATTCCTTATTTGAAGGATTAAATTCTCTCCAGTTTCTGCCTGCTTTGATGTATCTTTGGTATGCTTAAATTATTGTCTTTCAATATTTTGTCTGGAGTTTATAATTGTTATCTGTAGCAAGTAGTAGTCTATAGTCTCTGTAGTCTGATACCAGTTACTCCAGCATGACCAGAACCAGAACATGTGTAGGCAACTTTTGCATTTAATTTCACTTAAGTGAAAAGTCTTCACCTGTTGCATAGATTGCAACAGTTTGAAATTTAAGGGTAAGCCTTTCATTTTTGAATCACAGGTTTCCACTTCTAGATCATCATTACTTTACTAAAAGGTAGATGCTCCAAAGAGAGAAACAAATACTTTCCTTCCTTGAGACAATCTCAAAGGAAATGCCCTGTCTGGTTTTGTTTAATTTATTATTTGTAATATAGAGAGGCTTAGGACCTCAGCCTTGTAAAACTCTAAAACCTGAAAGATGTGAGTTTATTGTCTATGTAGCCTCTCAGATTTGCAAATAATCCCTTGACAACCTCCCCATGACTGACTGTTTATGCAAATAAGGGAAAACTCTGTTTTAATTCATCTTATTGCATATACTGAACAAATTAAGGAGAGCCAGATAAAAAAAATTTAGTGAGCTGAAAAATGTGGGGTGTTTATATTGTAGAATGTAGTTTGTAGATTTCTGGTTGGAATGGCCCATACCAGAAGAGTTCCAGGTGGGTGCCATGCCACACAGGAAACAATTGTAGCCTGCCCCTGGGAGTAAGCCAAAGAGCTAACAAATTCAGTGTGCATTGTAATGCTTCATCAACATGTCTTCTGCAGGGTCTGCCCTCTCTGCTGGGTCACTGACCTTTATAAGTGCACAGTCATGGCCACCGCCTGACAGGCATGAAAAAGAGACAGACAATGGACGAGAAGGAGACATGCACAGAGGGGGAAAATGCACTCATTCAAGGGATTTACTGGTCAGGGATGTCATGTCCTATGTCCAATTCCAGAATGCATGTGGCGGTGTTCAAACCATGCAGACGGGGCTGAATAAATATAAGGAATGATTGTCATCAGAGATATATGAACATAAAAATATCCCCGAGAATCATGATCAGTTTTGTGGCAGCATAGAATAATGTAGAAAGTTGTTCTTTGCTCTAAAAATTTTTACCAACTTCTTAAAGCTTTAGATCACTAAAATTGATTAGAGTGTCATACAGCTTGATTTTAAAGGCATTCCAGACTCCAGAGACAGCATCATACAGTGGCCTGAGAAGGGAAAAAAATGAATCTAAGGTTCGGAGTTTGTCACAAAGTAGCTGTGTAAACTTTGGCCACTTGCTGCAAACCATCAGGCTCCCATTTCTCCATCTGTATATCAAGTAGGTGCTCTCTTAGTACAATGATCCCATTTCCCCGATATTTTAGGATTTCTGTGTTTGTTACTATCCCTCTGCATCCTCAGATGATTTGTATAGCTTCCTGTTCCGTAAGTTTAGAAAACAAATTAACACAGTGATTTTCAAAATGAACTTCTGGAACTCTAAATGTTCCCCTGGTTCAATAAGGCACCCTGGTATTATTTTACATATTAGAATTTCATGTAGACTTTTATTTCTTTTTATTTCATTTTTAAAAGGAGTCCATTTTCAGGTGGAAAAAAAGCATTTGAAAACCAATTTTGAAGGATGTTCCTTCTACCTCCAATAGTCTAGGATTCTTGTAATGAAAAACAATGTATAAACTTGCACCTTTTATTGATAAGCATTTTTCAGAGGCTCTTAACAGTGCTATTAAATTACATATCTCACCTATTGATTATTGATCAACATACTATTCTGCTAGAAAAATAATGTACTGCAGATGCATCTGGAAAGATACTGTGTTCTGAGAACCCCAGACTGGAAAGAGGGCACTGTTCTAGACTGCATACACACTCCCCACCACTACAGAGATGGTCACACAGAGCGATGTTTTCCCCCTGGATCTGTCCACATTTCATGGTCCCTAAGTCTTGCCACCCTCATCTGCTTACTTCAGTCCCAGGGTATCTCAAAAATGGCATCGTGCCTGCCATTCCACCCCAAAGTCCCTACCAACCTGTTTTGCTTCTTGGAGAATCTCTCCCGATTATCAGTGGTTCAGGGAAAGTAATTTAATTTTAACACTAACCAAAACCAAACATAATTATAGGCATAAATCTGCAGAAAGAATAATCATATGATGCATTTCAAAGCCTAATAAAAGTGATTTCTATTATTGATCATTGAGAAGTAATCCTTATCACTACTCCCTCTTTCCAGCAATATGCAAGTGACTTCCTAAATCCAAACCACATATCTGATATTTACAATAGCTTTCGCTTGAGAATCTATTCCTATATGTGGTAGTAATTATTTTCCCATTTTGCAAAGGTAAGGAAACTTAGTCCTGGAGAGGATAACATCACAGTTCATTTTAATGTGTAAATGATTATTTTTCCCTGCTAAAGAGACTGAGCATCTCTATGGGAGAACAGCAACATCTGATTAGGTGTTAAGGTGACAGTCCAGTCCATCTCACAGTTCCTAAGCCTTCCAGGTTGGAATAACTGTTCCTGGGGCTTTATGAGAACCTGAAAGAATGATCATTGTGTTTAATGTACTCGTTCCCAAAATACAAAGTTGCTGGACTACCCTCTAGGAGCTTTTATTCTGTTGTATAAAAACTCACTCTCATTCATACAGCCTAAAATATCACATAATCATATGCTGAACACTTGGCACAGAAAGGCTTTTTAGACGTATTTTTAGTTAGTTCTTGATTTCCCCATTTCTTTTTAAATTTTTTTTCTTGCTGGGGGAGAGGATGAGCCACATTTAAATTTAATAGAGATGATTGTTGGGCAGAATTTTGAGGGAAGTGAGTGTACTCACCCCACCCACTTCAACAGGAGACGCTTCCTGTGTGAGGTGGGATTTGAGTCATATTAATTTGTCCCAGACCACACCAAAATTAAGCTGCTCACGTCCGAAACATTCCATGAATTCAGTTGCGAGGAGGAATTTGTTCAGCCATGTTATGGATTCATATTTCTCTCCTCTCCCAAGAAGGTCTGGGTGTCCTTATAAGGGAGAACGCCTCTGTTTCCCACAGTGTGGAGAGCGAAATAAATACTCTCTCACAGTCAATGCAGAGGTAACTTTTTTTTAATGGATTAAAAAAAAAAAGAAGCAGTTCTGAGAGTCCATCACTGTTTCAGCATCCCCATTCAGAGAGGGGGCTTTTGTCTCTCTCTCAGTGGGAGCTGCCATTTTAATGGGGCCTCCAGCGGGGCCTGGTTTGATGATGTGAAGTAGGCCTGGAAGAATCGTGGAATTTTTTTTTTTTAATTTAGATTTTGGTTAATTTAACCATACTGGCTTTCAAATGAACTGAAATGTAAAAGTGAATCCATGGTAAATGTCCCTCAGAAGCTGCTACCAGATAATTTCAGCGATTTCTCAGTTTTGAAGCTCTCTCATGTGAAAACCAATCTCTTGAAGTTCCAATAGGCATTACCCGCTCCCCACCCCCACCTCCGATCTATTTGCAAAGATGAAAATCGGGAAAAGAGTTCATTCTTAAACATATGCGTACGTATACACAGACACAAACATGCACTCCCAAATGCTAGATGAAAAGATTGCTTTGAGCTGATTGGCAACGCCAGGATCGGGATGGCTTTGTGGTAATTCTGGGGTTTCCCTTTTGCCTGAGTCATGAACACCAAGGTACACGGAGCGCTCCCCACCCCAGAGCCTTGGCAGTGCCACAGCTACTCCCCACGCCCCTGCCCCAGAGCGGGGGTCCGAGCCCCCTGCCCCCGCGGCACGCTTCCCAGATAAAACTGTTGCTCGCAGTAACGAGGCGGGAGCCCGCAGAGCCAAACCGGCCCGCAGGCCGCTTTCCGCAGGCCCCGGCGCCGGACCTGCTCGGCCCCGCCCGCCCGCGGGCCCCGCGGCCGCACGGTGGCTGCGCCTGGCAGCGGCGCGCCCAGATGCCAACCGCTGGAATGTGTTTTATGTTCCTGCGTCTCTGCCTGGCTGGCCTCGGGCGAAGGCTCTTCCCCGGCCTCTCGGGCTCGGGCCGCGGCAGCCGGGGAGCTGATGTGCGATCAGTTTACACGAGCCGTTCACCCCTCCAGGAACTGTCTGCCTGCACTGATTCCGCGCGGAGGGCACACACTGAGGTCCTTTGTAGGGCCAAAGATGACGGTCTCTTGGGCCTACACTGGTTTAGTGAATGACTGACTGCGTGGGCTCCAGTGCCCGGGTATTCCTGTGTGTGTGTGTGTGTGTGTGTGTGTGTGTGTTCGCTCATACATAAAGGCGCTCACTCTTTGCAGAAATAAATGAAAAAATGAAGGAATGAATTTTTTAAAAGAGCGTGGAAGTGATGCATTTCCGAAAACGACAAATGTCCAGGAATATATAGTTTTGTTACAACGTGTCTATCCACGATTCCATTATTGGGGAATTTACATTTAGATATCCTACAATCAGGCAACCTGCAAACAATAGCGCACTACTTAATTGAGTTGAAAGCGGGGAGGAGTAAAAAGAAAAATTGCCCCCATAAAATAATTTGAAATTTAGCTTTGTGTTTCCCAATAACGGGGCCCTGTGAGACTGGAAGTGGAAAAACCCAAGTCAGCCTTGGCGCTGCGCTTCTCAAATGTCAGTGCAAAGGCTTTCAGGTGGTCAGTAATTTGTATTTGTTTCTAACAATGTTTTAATTCATCATATTTAATAAAATATGATATCACTTCATTGGCGGCTAATCAAAATATTAATTCTGATGTATTTGTTTGCTGGGAAGAGCCACACTTGTTTTTTTGATTTGTTTGTTGCAATGGCAAGTTGGACCAAAGTTTCTCCTGCCCACCACCATAGCCCTTGGAATGTAAAAGTATGAAACTTAACCATTGTCAGGAGCTTGGATAATGATAAAAAATCATTTTACTTCGCCTTTTCTACTCCTCAGATAGAAAGAGACAACAGCAGGTTCAAGAGTCTAGGAAACATATTTAAGCTTAGGATGAAAAGTCAGAAACTGCAGACCCAGTTTTACACATAATGAATTTTTAGAGAAGACATGTAAAAGTGGTCATCCACTTATAAAGTACAAGCTTGATAGCAGATATGCGCTTTCTAAAAATGTATTGAATTATGAATATATTACCATCTTGTAAAAAAAAGAAAACAATGCAGAAATGTTTAAAATAAAAAGTGAACATTACCCCTATTGTTACTCCCCCAGAATAATCACTTACAAATCTGATGAGTATCCTTCCAGTTCTTTCATACACACACGTATATACTGCATAGGATATGTAATGTGTTTATTACGTGTGTATGTATATGTGCAATACACATTTAACATACTTATAGAGAGGACCTCTTCATTTTAATGGGATCTCCCATATTGTTCTGTAACTTCCTTCTTGACTCAGAAACATATATCATGGACAGCCTTTCATACCCGGATATGCATTGTTTTTAGTGGCTCTATAATATTCCAGAATATCAGTGTATGATGGTTTATGTAGTCCTTCCCATATTGATGGTCATTAAAGTTATCCCAAATTCTTCAGTAATACAAATAAATAATGCTGCCATAAACATCCTTGTGTATACATCACACATTTTAAGTATATATATGAATGCAGGTGCTTTTGCCTCTGTGGAAACTGAAACTATCAACTGAGCAGGGAGAGGCAGCAAGAAATGCAGTCTAGGTGTTGCATAAAGTATAAATCTGCAAGTTGCAAAGCAGGGAGTTGGAATTGCTTATAGAAACAGAAAGTAGACTCATTAAAAGTTGCATTTGGATGTGCAATGTATTTTTTTCAGTCATGAGACTCCCTTTTTGTTCCCACAATATTTTCTATCACATAACATACCTGTAGATATGCACAGCTTTGTCTCCAACTTTGTAACTGAACTGGACATGGTGTTGGGTCCACCTTGTAAATTTGAAATGTTGATGAGAAGCACGGGAGTGTTAATGGGCTTCTCTGTAGCTCAAAAGACTGCAGTGGTTGCTACAACTTGTAGCCACATTTGTCTCTATTTCTCAAGCACTGAAATTGAAAATAAAAATTATTTTTCCTTCAGTTTGATCTCCTCTCTATTTTACCTTCTCTTATTGTATATTCTTTATGAAGGGCACCTCACATCTTTATTGATTGGGTTTAGATTCATTCCTGTGTATGTTCATTTGCTGATATACATTGAGATTAATAGAGCTCAATAACCTTTGGTATACAAGGAAAAAAGTAATCAACATTTACCATCTGGGGCCAAAGAAGCCTTTTTATTTACTTATTTGATATTTTAAGTCATTTTACAAATAATTGATATAAGTAAGAATAAAGGGATGGGGAAAACATTTTTTAAGAAATTTTAATAAGAATTTAATCAATTTTAAGCATAGCAAATTCAGATTTTTATTCCATATTTTCCTGCTTTTTAAGGTATTGATACCCAAAATGGGCAATGTCTCTAAAATTCAACTAACTGCCCATACCTGGTATGCAGGAACCTAGAGCATATCCATGCTATAAATATTGGTTCCAGATTTCAAATATTTCTTTAATAAGTTTTAGTATATTTCTGGTTCTCCTGGGTCTGGCATTATCAAAATGCAACACATTTGAAATTTTTAACAAATCAGAATTTTGTTGACATGAAGGCTGCCATCTTTTTGCTCCTTAAGTGCAAAAAAAATTATTTCTAGATTTATGAATACCAATTAAAATAATCAGTCTAATTCATTCAGTTTTTATTTCCGTATCATCTATTTTCTTCCAATTACCTTTGTAAACACACCTGCCTTCAGCATTAATTTGCTCATAAACTATAAAGAGTAAAACTTGAAACAATTTTGAAAAAATGAAGAATACTCTTACAACATCCTTTTAGCAAAACAGAATGGTCCGGGTTCTTACTGCAAAGTATTTCCTGAATGACTAACTGTATGAGAATACCATATTTTCTTTTTGTCCTTAGAAATGAATTGTTCATTCATCGATTAAGGGGAAAATTTCACCTAGTATATTGTCCTCTGAAGACTCGTACCTGAGATTTCACTTCTCTGGTCATTTTTACCATCATCGTTAGAACCTAGAGAGCTGCTGTCTCTTTACAATTCATCTTCTGTTTCACATAATAATACTTTCCTCTGTCAGTTTCCTTTTCTTTGCCATTATGGGCAGAAAGTGGATATTTTTATATCCTCACCTGTGTTCAGTCTTTAAAAAGACTGCAAAGATGCTATCTCCATACTTCTTTTATTCCCTACCTTTAAATAATGCCATACTTTGGGCAACACAATACGAAAAGTAAAACTTGATGCAGTAGTAATCATTGATTGATTGATTTCTTTTCAGGCAATGTCATCATTCTTCTATTTTCTTATTACTGTCATTTTTTTAAAGGCATAGTTGGAAATAATTAAAAACCAATGCCATGGTCATTCCCAGCAAGGTGAAATAGCAAAATGGAAAAAAATAGGATCATTAAGATTCCATAATGTGATATAGATTTACACAAAATCCAGTGGAACCACGTGGTAATTGGAAGGTAGAATGGGTTTTATTCTATTAAAGAAAAATAAGTAAATTTTCTCTTGGTTTTTTTGAAGAATTAAAGTCATGAAATCTTTTTACAAACAGTTAAGAACTCAAAAATAAAATTGGATGGGGTGGGTCTTGATGGTATACTGAAGGTTAAGGCAGGAAGGTATTGTACCACGTCATTTCCTTCCCAGGTTCATGCAGATTAAGGGTGAGGCCATTGACTAATGAGGCAGGTGCCGAATGAATGCTTCACTTCAGACTCTTAAATAATGAACACTGGTTAAAAATGAAAATAGTCATATTAACAGTGGTTGTTCAGAAATAATTTTGAAATTTCATGTTGTATTTTCCTATGTCCTATATTTCAATATCCATTTAACATAAGAGAAACTGAGATGAAAGTAGCTTACCTGAGGTCAATTAAATGAAATATCCTGATCCTAGGGGCACTGCATGTATTCATTCAATAAACAGTTACTGATTGTCTACAATATGATGGGGACTGTTATTAGGTAGGGAATGTAGATACCTTAAAAATGGGTTAAATAGGCCAGGCGCGATGGCTCACACCTGTAATCCTAGCACTCTGGGAGGCCGAGGCGGGCGGATCGCTCAAGGTCAGGAGTTCGAAACCAGCCTGAGCAAGAGCAAGACCTCATCTCTACTATAAATAGAAAGAACTTAATTGGCCAACTAAAAATATATAGAAAAAATTAGCCGGGCATGGTGGCGCATGCTTGTAGTCCCAGCTACTTGGGAGGCTGAGGCAGTAGGATTGCTTGAGCCCAGGAGTTTGAGGTTGCTGTGAGCTAGGCTGACGCCACAGCACTCACTCTAGCCCGGGCAGCAGAGTGACACTCGGTCTAAAAAAAAAAAAAAAAAAAAAGGGTTAAATAGAAAAGAAAGTATTGCAAGAATATACTGCTTGCGGACAATATCAGTTTTGCAAACAATAAGTCTCTAACTTTAAAAATGGATCTTTAGAAAACTACTCACTGACCAAAATGGTTAGTTGGGCACAACTTTCACTTTCCTTGCTGATTTTATCCCTACCATCTCTTCTTTACATGGCACACAGTATCAGGTATAAATGCACCCATATGCTTTTTTCCCTTCAACTGACTGATAGATTCATAACTTATTTTGTTCCATATAGATTTTAGTGGGCACACAAAAAATGAGTTCAATACAGCAACATAAACTTAAAAAAAGGAAGAAAAATTGGTAAAATTATACAGAAATCTAACTTAAACCAACATAAAAAAATAGGTGAAAAAAATAGGTGTTTTAATTTTAAACAATCATATGGCACCTTGGAAAGGGCAGAGATGCAGATCAACCATGGGAACAACTGGAACCAGGGCCCCAAGTAACACCCCATCTTGCTGCAGTCTCTGTTTTGCTCTGCTTGTCAGTTTCATTCTCATTCACACAGATTGTTTTTTTTTACACAGGGCAGAAAACACAGTTACTCACAGAAAAGCTGGGTTTTTCCTAGCTCTCTGGGTTTCTATCTGCCTATTCTAGGGAAGGCTCTAACTGGCCTACCTTAAGTCAGTCACCAATCTCTGATGCAAATATTAACACCTATGGCCACAGTCAAAGCCTAGAAAAGGGACTATGATTGGCCCAGTTTGGATTATATATCCACCTATGTAGTTAAGGGTTTATCCGTGTACCAATTAACTGTAGCCAAGGAGCAGGGTCATGTTACACAAAATGGCTACTCCTATAAAAACCAATCAAGGAAAGATTTACCAAAAAAAAAAAAAAAAAAACAACTTGTTGTTCCAGGAAGACAATTTCAAAGCTATCCATGATAATAAAGTAAAATAAATTAGTGATGACAATACAATCAAAGCCATAAGTGGAGCACATGTTTTGCCACACAGAGCATTTCACTAATTCAACCAACTGTTCAGACTAGGGGTAGGGAAGCAAGTTCATATGGAGAAAAACTCAACCTCTATATTGCCTCCTCCTCCTCCATGCTGGTTATGACACCAGCACTGTTGAAGGCTCAACTTCAGGACAAGCATTTAATGGGGGCTGTCTCAGCCCATTAGTGTTGCTGCAAAGGAATACCCAAGGCTGGGTAATTTACAAAGAAAAGAGGTTTATTTGGCTCAGCATCTGCATCTGGTGAGGGCCTCAGGCTGCTTCCACTCATGGCAGAAGGTGAGGGGGAGCTGGCTGAGCACAGCGACAGAGGAAGACGTGAGGTGCCAAGCTCTTTCTAATAACCAAGTCTTGCAGGAACGAATACAGTGAGAACTCACTCATTATCTCGAGGACAGTACCAACCCATTCATGAGGGGTCCCCCCCTCAACCAAACACCTCCATTAGGCCCCAGCTCCAACCCTGGGGATCAAATTTCAACACGAGGTTTGAGGGGGCAAACATCAAAACTATAGCAGGGGTCATGTGGAATTGAGAACAGTCAGTAATAGCCACATCATGATGGTGCAAATAGATGAACTATCCAAGTAGAAATGAATCTCTCCATGTCACCTTGACCCCAAGACTCTAAATCAAGCCTTCAGTCCATGAGGCCAGAAGAGAGCTGGGGTCCTGGCTGAGTTCCCGTCAGCTTCCCACAGGAAGAGCAGTCTACAGTCACCTCTGAAGTCCAAGAAAAGATTCAGCAATGTCCCTTATCCCCTCTGTCACTCAGCCTTGTCTGTGGCTGTCCCTAGACTATGGTGGTCTTGTCATTGCCTAAATTTGCTCCTAAAATGTAAGTATTAAGGGTAATAAACTCCCATTTGATCAAAATCCAAGCAACCAAAAAGTTCAAATAATCAGAATTGGTCTCATTTATTGTCTAAAAATGATTGATATCACAAATTAATCTTAAATTAATTTTAAATCATCCAAGTAATGTTATATTTTAAGAACATATTAAGTATTATGTATAATTTTATATATTCTAATTATTTTTAAATTGATGGATTTACATGGATTTATTTATATCTGTATAATATATACTATGTTTTTATATATTATATATTTTTAATATATATTTTTACTATGCATTCACTTATTATTAGATTTCTGATAGACTCCTTGAGGACAGAAACCATGCTTATTTTATTGATTGCTCTAGTGTAAACTCCAAGTACAGTGCCTGGCACATTATAGGTGCTCAATAAAAACTAGTTGAATAAATAGCCTTTGTAAAAACCAATCATAAAATTATTGTGTGTAGCCAAATGTGATAGCAAAGTCCATGGATATACATCAGAATTTTCAAATTCCTATTGATTAATCTCTAAATTGTTGAATTTTTATTGAAGCATTGTATTTTTAAAATAGAAACATGTTTTTAAACTCCTTACCCTTCTCTATATTATAGAAGTTATTAAAAAATGAGAGTATAATAAATCCTTGGTTGTATTAGGGGATCCCTTTAAAAATGAGCTTTGCTAGATGTATTAAGGTACAAGTGAATATTTAGAAACCCTGATGATTAGAAACAATTTCTACTAATAAAAGAAACGAGCAAATCCCTTTTTGCAATATAAAGAGATGTATTCTCTGCCCTTCACTACAGGTTCATGACTATATGGAGAGTCTCTCTCCTCCTGGCTGGGCCTGCTTTCAGGAAGGACTTGAGCTCTTCTTCATATGCCATCTAATTCTTCGTATGCCACCTTGCTGTACCCAAAGGGCCAGGACATCTTATGCAAATCAAATGCAAGAGGCTAGGGGAATTACACAGATTCAAAAATGTACAAACCAAACCCCAACACTGAGCCTAAATTCGTTATACTCCGCTCATCTCTTCCACCCCAGGTAAAATTTTACAGTTCTTGCAAACAAGCTGCCTTACCTCAACTCACTTTGTTCCTAATCCCCCTTACCTATATCCACCCCCCCCACACACACACAAACACACAGACGCACACACCTGCACAACTGCTCATTCCCAGAACTATCAGAAACTATTCTGCTTTATAAGCTGCTCTGTGATGCGTAGTCCCATCCTCATGACTAGAACTAATAGCTAAATTTCCTAAATCTTTTCACCAGGAGCTAGATCCCCTTCTAGAGACTTAGTATCTGAAAAACCTCCTCTGAGAGGCAATGCTCACCAATTCCAACTTTGGAATTGTCCCACGAAAAGGACATTAGGTTTCTCATGGAATTGTTGGTTAGAAAGCTTTCAACTTATATATTCCCTGAGACTCTGGCCTAAATTCCACATTCCAAAGAAGAAATAGTTTCTTTTCTTAAAGCTCCTGAGCATATTTTATATTAGATTAATCAATATTCATTTAAGAATTAATTACCTTGTAATAGCTAACGTTTATTAGATGCTCACTATGTGTTGAATGCCTTACAAGGATTATCACATTTACCCCCGACTACATGCCTAGGTGTTACTATTTTCCCCATTTAACATATCTCTGTTTAACAAACTGCAGCTTGTGGTGGTTAAGTAACTTGCCCAAGGTCACACAGCTAGGAATTTGCAAAGTTGGGATTCAAACCCAGACCTTTGGACTCTAGGACCCATGGTGATCCTAACCAAATCTAAAAGAATGAATGAAAAGTGTCTTCAGCCACATGCTCCCATACTTAGGTTCCCACTACCACGAAGACCTAGGTAGCTCTCCTACCCTCGGAGAAGATCACCTCAACTCAGCAGAGAAGTCCCTTATGGATGAAGTTTGCACACCCACATTGTTCATCCAAGGTCTGGAACTGACATCAAAGATGAAACTGGCCTATCACATTGTTTTCTTCATGGGACAAAAATGGAAGCTAACAGATTATTGTCTACACACTTTTGAATGCAAATGCCTTATATTTCCAGGAATCATCCCAAATCTTACAATGTTTAGTTGTTTTAGTTTGTGTGTGAGTTTGAATACATACAAAGTATTAAATTTCAGTGAGCTCCTGCTATAGCAGGTACCTGACCTCTAATGCTCACTCTCTTCCTGGTATAAACAGTAGTGATACCATCCTCATAACGTTCTCCCTGGGGGAGGCCACAACATGTCCAAAGGTCTAGGCATGAGTCTCTCCAGCACTCGTGAGAATTTCTCTGAGGAATCAGTCTCTTACTCCTCCCCGCTGCACTAAAGGCATTCTTCCCTTTCCCTGTTGCTCTTTGCCCACTCTTCCTCTCTTCTTTGTCTTTTATTTATTTATTTTTTGCAACCCAGAATTCAAATCATTATAAGGTTTTGTAGTTTTGTCATACAAAGGTGACTCAAACTCCCCTCAAGACCAGGCTAATTGTTTCCACGGAATAACTTAATCCATATCCTTTTCAGATTCTAAATTAGACAACAAACTATAAGCCATTTTCAGATAAAAGGCAAAATCTAAGAGGCCAGGACTGACAGCCACACAGGAACCATGGTAGAAGAGACAATTAGTTTTTATGAGTTCTAAATCCTTTAAAAAAATAATTAAATCTGAAGAATAACTAAACTACATATTGCACATGATATTGTAGCCCTTCAAAAGTTTCAAAGATTTTGTTAAATTTATAAGAAAATTTTATTTTTATATAATCCCATTTTAGGCGAGATGTGGTGATTTTACGCAAAGCCCCTGGTAAAGGTTTAAATAATTTTGTGAATCGTTTGGTAATCATATTAGGTTTTTGTATATTCTAATTTATTAATAGAGGGAAAATGAAGCACATTCTTTTGATCGCTGAAAAAAAGAGAATTTTTTAAGTACAATTCTTAAGAAAATAGCCAATTTCCATTTTTCAGGGTATCCATTTTTATGGAACAACCCTAATTGTGAGTCAGGCCATAAAGGCATGTTTTACTAAATTTGAGCCTCATCTCCTTTAGGGAGCTAGTCTGAAAACTTGAATCTCAAGAGACCATTTGAAATTAGAGCTGCTTATATGTGATTATTTTCAATCTGTTAGAATGATCTTTTACTTAGAAGTAGACTGTCTATTTAATTTTTTCTCTTTTAATCCGTTATTCACCATCATTTCTCACAATCCCCCTAAAACTCTCTCACTGACCATGCCCACCAAATATTAAAAATGAAATACAGTGATTTCTGAGCATGAAGATGCCTAAACTATACTTTCCCAACCTAAAGTCACCAGTATTTGACATTCTACTATTAGCATTTTTTGGTCTGTTAGATTCAAAGTTCCATAAGTTCAGAGACAGTATCAGCTTCTAATGCTACTTACATGTAAGGAGCGCTTAGCACAGTGCCTGACACACAGCAGATGCTCAATGACAGTTTGTTGAATAACAAAAGAAAAGCTTTTAGGTTTCTTGTCATGACTTAATCATGCAAACACCTTCAGGGATGATATAGTCTGCATATCCGTCACTAGTGCTTTAACTGACTTGGCCAAAATATTTAAATGTCACCAGGTGCCACAACCGTGTTATTCCCCTCACCATAATGTACTCAGTAGCTACCATGAAATTCGTTTTCCTGATGCTCTTCTGACAGCAGGTGTCATTGGAGGGGAGGGAGAGGATGTTTGTGAGGCACAGGGTAACTCGGGAGGGAGCACTGCACAGGGGAAAACCAATCAGAATAATGGCTTTCATTTACTGAGTCTTAACTAGGTGACAAACATCTCATTGAACCTTTATGTCAGCATTATGAAGTTATTTCTGTTTGTCACGTAAGGAAACTGAGGCTTATAGACATTAAGAAGCTTCCCCAAGGTCATGCAGCTACCACATGGCAAGGCTGAGCTTTGAAACAGTTCTCTGACCCCAGAGCCTTGTCTCTGGCCAAAGTGCTTCTGGCCTTTGCCCCCCGCAAGGGGCATTTGGTTCTCTACCCAGGGTGAGGTGGGGCTGGAAGCATGGAGTAGTGTGAGCTGGTGGAGCCACAAGACAAGACCCTCATCTCCGTCTTAACATTGTTTACAGCAGAAATGCTATTAACAGTCTAGAGTTTAATTATCTAGTTTTGCTCTTTCTAAATGAATGTCACTTGGGATCAACATGCTCACCCTTGGAGGCTCATAACTAAGCCCTCGAATTTGCGCAGGAAATACCACTGGTCCTGAGATTTAGAACTATTTTAGCAAATACATGTTCACCATAATATGAGAATCATGTGTCCCCTACCTTTAAGGATAACTCAGCTGTTTAATCCATCTGCTTCCCAGTCTTCTGAGCGAGCAATGGGCAAATGCTAGAAAGCTACGTGTGTGCAAGGCAGCATGTTCCCATGCTGTCCACGTGGATGCTGAGGCTTCAAACCAGGCCAGCCAACATTGGGAAGAGACCCAGAAGCAGAGAAGCGTAACTTCCTGCACAGTGAGACAAAACACACCAAGCATGACTCTTGTATCAGTGGAGCTGGTCCGGGGAGTTGATTTGCATGAAGCTTTGAGTCTGAAGAAACAGAGGAAGGGAGTGGGATCTTAGAGGAAAGACAACAGAGAGAAGAATGTGGTGTGTGTTGTCTGTTCTAGCTCCTCATCTCAGCTCCATGGACTCAGTCTGAACTCTGTGGAGAGAGGCAGGAACTGAAGGAACGGTTTTCCTGAGGAACTCTTGGGAGGCAGGAGGCAGGAGCCGCACTGCTTAGAGGCTGGAGCTGGAGCGTGACGGCCAGCTAAAAGGAAAAGCCCCTCTCCTGTGTTGAGTTGCACACAGCAGCACTCTCACTGGGAGGGCTCTGGGGGACATGCTCTGCCCTGGCACGCTGAGGACTGGCAGCCTGAAGGGCATCAAGGGAGCTCTGTCCTGGGCAAAGGTGTCAGTGCCCACAGGGATGGCAGAACCATTGAATTCCTTCAACAGAGGCTGAGACCAGCAGAGAAGCTGTAGCGAAATCATGTGAGGACATTGGGGATGAGCCCCCTTTATGTACCCCCAAGGCCTTCTGCAAATAAATAGGTGAAATTCCAAAGGTGCTACAGATCTTGGTTTGGAGGTAGTTGAAAGAGCCAACGTGCTTTGAATAATTACTCAAAATGTGACCCAATATACAATGTGACTCAATACAAAAGCTTGCATTGTCAGGAAAATGAAATTTATGCCCCTGAAAATGAAATCTGAGCATCACAGACCCATTCATGGAAAACGGCCTGGACTCTCTCACTTCATTCTCATATTTCTTATCATCTCCAGCCACTTTCTATCATCCTGGCCTTTCTCCCTCACTGGTTCTTGGTGACCCACACCCCACTTTTCCCAGAAGATGGATGCACTGGGCTTCCCCTGCTGTGCCCTTTCTCTCTCTTGAACACCGCTTACTCTGGGTTAGCCTTCCCCACCTCGGGGCGGGACCCTCTCAAAAGAAGCCCCACTGCTCCACGCAGCTTTGCCCTGCCTCTCCACAAGAGGAGTTAAACAGAGAGAAAAGCTCTCTGCACACTAAGGTTTCGCGAAGGCAGACAGTGAGTAACCGAGACCCTCCGCATAAATACAAAACAAAGACGTCTGTAGTTTACATGATACATGCTTCTAGGGTAAAGGAAAGTATATTACAAACATTAATGACACTTTTAGAGCAACATATTGTATATATCATAATTCCTAACATTGTAAAACAAGAATGTTAGAAGTCCCCTAAAGAGGGAAGAGACCATCTGTGGGTTTATGACATGAAGCAGATGGAACATCATCTGAGAAGGGCTTAAAAGTTTCTCTTCCAGATATAGTTATCAATTCAATCAATGCTTGAATCGTCTAAAAAGGGAAGGGTGTTGTCAAATCCTCAGGCGACATAGCATTTAGGAGGCACCATAGAAATCACAGGGTCCATCAGAATCAACTCCACTGATTGAGCGTCAACGATGTGCTCGGCATGAACATCGTTACCGGTTGTCAAGTGTAACCCTGTATCCTACCCACAGCACACTGAGCTTTTTCCTTCCTACTTTCTCCCTGATGTCACTATGCCCATTATTGTCTAGTACAAGATTGTTTTAAAGTTTTTGCACAGTCTTCAAATGGAAATACTAAAAAAAAGTAAGCAAATAATCCTGCCCTTTTAACAAAAGAGACTTTGTAAAGAGAGTGCTATAAACGTAGACTGCGGCAACGTTAAAGCACAAGAGCTACTAAGTGTAGCATGGGCGCCCTGAGCGAGTCTGGAGGGACCTTGGTATCTGCATTTTAACATACTCCACAGGTGATTTTTATGCACACTGACACTTGAGAACTGCCCCCAGAATATTTCAGTTTACTGTAAAAATATGAAAAAATGCTCCACAAACACTATGTTATTATGTCCCTTGTGCAATCTTGGAGGTTGAAATTAATAAATCAGAATATTTGTTGTTTTGTTTGTGGTGTTTTGTTTTTGTTGTGTTTTATTTTTTGAAAAAGAGTGAAAAATTTGTAAAATGGTTCAAGAGGAAATCATACATGACAAAGATCTAAGGAAATGAGTTATACATTTATTCCAACAGGGAATTAGTACGGTAGGGCTTACGCAGTTTTATAAAATGGATTAAGCCTGTTCTATGGCATCATCCAATTAGAATTTGGGAGAGAAGAACTACTTTGTTGGGAAATCAAAGCAAAACAGCTTCCAAATATCATATGTCCTTTCCCACAGACACAGTGCACAAAAAACTATTTAGGCAAATTCACCCAATGGATACTGTGTACTACATTTTTTCAGTAAAGCCTCTTTGGACTAGACCAGCTCATAGAAGCTTGAAATGCAATGCCCAAACACTGGAACAGCTGTGCTATAAGTAAAATATCTTGTTACCTTTGTGTTAACCAACCAACTATTCAGAATGTCTTGTCAGTGTGTCACACAAACATACAAAGTCCTGTGAAATTATTCGGAGTCTACTAAAACCCAGTAAACAGAAGTGGATACGTCTTCAGAGATGGTTCACAGTCAATCATGAAGCGCTTCCCCACATCCTTTCCTCAGGTTGCAGAGTAAACCGGCTCTTTCTAAAATTTTTTTTAACACTGGGCTACAGCTAGCTTCAGAAGCCTCTTGAAGCTCCCTGTGATGACCTGGCCTGTCCCTGTGTCCTTGGGGCCGACCAACCCTCAGACCTCTGACTTCTTCTGTACCAAACGGTCTCACCAGCCAACTCCAAATCCAAAAGACTTAGGTTGCTCTCCCAGAAGGCTCCTAAGAAAATGTATGACCACCCAGATAACCCAATCTAGTCATGAGTCTCCCTGGGAAAAAGACCCTGAATGCACAGACTATTAGTCAAGCCAGATCTAGTCCCTTCTTTTCTGCCTCTTGAAGTAACTGTAACCTCATGCAGAAATCCTCAACAAGGACTCTGTGGAATCTTCACTGATTCCATAAAATGCTTAAGATTGTGTATGAAAACTTTATACATAAATGCATGCATCCATTTCCCTAAGGAGATTGTCTACAGCTCTCTAAAGACCCTTTTCTCAAAAGGGTCTGTGGCATTAGAGACTACGACATTCTCATCTAAAGGGTGAATGAAATAGAGTTAGAATCTCTTCCTTGTACTTATTGGCCGACTTCACACTTTGAGCATTCACTTCTTTGTGTCATGTGTACCAATTACGTATTGAGAAAAAAAATAAGCAGTTTGCCTTCTGCATCAGTTAGGAATTGGCTTTGCCTGCCAGTCACAGAGACCCTGCCACAGTGGCTTAAACAAATTAAGGATTTATTCTTTCTCATAGAAGAAATCTAAGAAAAGGCCATGCAGAGTCTTTATTGCAGCCAAGATGTCATTAGGGACATGGGCTTCTATCTTTCTGCTCTGACATCCTTAGCACCTGGCTGTGTACCTTATGATGACAAGAGAGCTGCCATCTGTCTTCTTTTAAGGAACTTTCCTAGATGTACCACAGAATAAATTTTACTTTACGTTCTCTTGGCCAGAACTTAGCAGCAGGGGAGGTTGAGAAATAAAAGCTTTAGATAGGCAACTTACCTCCCCACTCCACCCTCCAAATAATCAGGCTTTCGTCACTGAAGAAGAAAGAGAGAACCTATTCAGTAGGCAACTAGAAGTCTGCTATATCTTTTCATGAAAATGGATATTAACGAAGTTATTTTCTGCTTAGGGTTTCCTGGGCATTCTCCTTGCTGCCACACACCCCTGAGTGAAGAAGGGAGGACTTCCTTCCTCCCACTGCTTTGTTTATCTCAGTCTTTGAAAAAAAAAATGAGCAAAGACCCTCTCTGTCATCAAAGAATTCCTTTGCTTTTCTTCCCACGCTGTGGCTACACTCAGCTCTTCCCTGGATTTACCCTGAGCCTTCCTGGTAAGCTGAGCTCATTTCATTCAAGCCCAATTGAGCCTCAGCTTTGTAGCACGGGTGAGGATCCTGGACTCCGTATCTCTTTCCATATTCTGCCTCACTTACTATGATTTACACGGTGGACCGAACGGGCTGCTTTCCTGTCTTTTGTGAAAACAACACCCAGAACCCCATTTGTCTTTCTCCCCCTTGGAGGATTCTGATTTATTACCCAGAATGAGTTCTCAATATGACATCAGGCCTGTCCACAGGGCAGGGTACATGTGTCCTCCAGTATTAAGAAGGGACACAGGAGTGTCCTAAAGCCAAATATTTCTGTGTCTTTGAGCATTGCCTTTGCTCACCAAACCACCATTCTCCCCTAAGTCAAAGGGCAGTGAGCGTATCTCTCTGACAAGTGGAGAGAGGAAGGTGGTATTTTCTCCCAGTAGCTGTATTTTCGTAACTCCTTCGGCACGAAGACGCCATCCCCGTGTGTGAGTGCAGGCAGCCTGCTGCTGTGATACTTGACTGCAGAGTTTCACATCCAGCCTTTGGAAGAAAGAGAGGCTTTGGTCCTGTAGGAGGAACTGGGAAGAGGCCAGGCCCCAATCCACTGGGTAAAGGACAGACAGACCTCATTCCGACCTCCATGGATGATCTGTCGTGTCATCTCAGCCAAGAAACTGATGGCTGCAGGATGAGCCCTGAGCTACAAGAGCAGGGCAGCCAGGGGAGGAAGTGGGAATCGGTGCGATCATCCATTTCATCCAGAACGGTTTCTCTCTTTGGGTTTCTGCCTTGAGAACTATATGTATCAGGGTCACAAATGCTGCATGGAAGAGGGCTCTTTAAAAACAATTAAACTGAAAGTCCCTAGATGCTGCTGGCTAAGCAGTCTTTCTCCTCTGCCTGCCAGAGAATACAAGCCCTGTCTGACTTCCTGTGAAGCTAGTCAGGGCAGAACATCTTTTCTCCGGATCCTCTTCTCAGCAGCAGCCGCAGCAGTAAATCTTCAGAGAGGCCTCATTAGGCAAGTTCCTTTTTGAACTCCCTCCACCCTCCAGACCTCTTGCAACCACCACTGCCATTCTAGCATGTTATTATTTTTTCCTCCTAAGCTTGCATTTTCCTCACACCCGGCACCCAGGCCTCCTTACGCTGCTCTCTCACTTTTCTTAATGGACTCTTTAGCTGGAGTCTCTCCAAAGGGTGTGTTCGTGCAATCAAAAACTTCCCTTTTTATTTTATCGCGTCATTGAACATATCAGATAAGGCCCAGTAAAAGCAAGAGGGTGAAGGAGGGAGGGAGGGAAGAAAAGAGAGGAAGGAGGAAGGACAGGAGGGAGGGAGAGGTCTCCTGGGCTGGGCTGGTGGGGGGTAAGGGGCAAGTGAAGGGGGCACAGGAAGGAGGCAGAAGAAATCTCCACATCAGCACTGAGGACCGTGTAGGCTCAGCAAACATGGACACAGGGTGTCTGGCGTGGCCTCATCCCAGCCCTCTCCAGCCCCTTCTCGGGAAACTGCACGGCATTCAGACCTAGAGCAAATGACTGTCCCCAACTTGAAAAGAGCGTATAGAAGAAATCAGACAGAAGATACAGTAAGACACGGACACCAGGACATTAAATAGTTAATTTTTAGCAAACTCAAATTGCATTTCCATCATGTGCAAGCAGTCAGCTGCTATTGTAGGTCACCAAGATACAACGCATTATTTCTACAGTTTGTGGAAAACATTAGGCAGCTGTAATAAAGTCAATGGTATTTCCTTCCTTACTGAAACATGACTTCAGTAAATCCCCATTTAAATTTTTTTCCCTTTCTAAACATTTCTCTCCATCTGCACGATAAGTCAATAAAAGAAATTAAAAGTTAAAATGCCTAATGAAATTTTATCAGGCATGAAATGGCATTTAAACCAGAGTTGCCACCCGGGCTTAGGTGGGTGAAAACTGACCCGAACTTGAGGGGTTATAAAAAGTGGGGGGAGGGTAGCAGCAAATTTCAGTGGCCTTTATGTATTGCAGCCACTGGAAAAAAAAATCATTCCAAAGAGGCATTCCATGAAACCGAGACTCTCTGAGCAGTTAAGATTTTTACAGGAGGTACATCATTTCTGTAAACCTCTGCATTCTTTTAAGCTGCCATTCTTTTTTCTTTATTCACGTCTTTGCACTGACATGCTTATTTTGAGATCAGTCTTCCTCTGTGTACCTCTGTCATGATCCCAGGAAAAGTGGCAGGAAGAAAGCCTGAGAACATTTTTCAGAAGAAGAAACAGATGGGAAGGGGAGGAGACTCAGTTCTTAATCTCTCTTAGAGAAGAGCATCGGTTATTCTATGCAGGCTCAGAAAGAGTTTTTAAATAAAGAGGCATGGAGAGAAAACAATCTTGTATACAATTGTTTGTTTTAATAATTACTTACCATACCATCCTTGGGTCATAACAGACATCTCATTTTCACCGGAACCTGGAAAGAAAAGGAGCCACGCAACAAGTGTGCGGCTACTTCCCAGACTTACCCATTTAAAATGTTAATCTTTAAAAGCAAATTCCAAAATCTTTCCTCACATAGGACCTCCATAGATGTCAAGGAGCATGTCTAAGACGAGACAGCACAGTCAGACCCTCTAACTGGAAAGCATATTCAGAATTTCCAAGAAATGTCCTGTAGTTGGTAACTAGACAAATGTGTTTCAAAGTGGTTGGCCTTACTGGTGGCCTTGCTGAGAAGGAAGCTGTTGCCCAGCCTGCAGGGAGAGGGACTCTGCAATATACTGGATCTTGTCCATTTCCAAAGGCTCTGGAAATCAGCCTGGGATGGTGGTTTTCCCATAGTATGTTCCATTCTGCTGCTCATAAAAAAGTAAGCTATGGGAGTACAGAGCTTAACCCATGTGAGAACAAGTCCTCGCCTCTGTCCAGAAACTGGCCATCAGCTAGCTAGTTATGAAAATACGTTCACAGGCTTCAGACAGCAACACGGCACTGCAATCATGGACAGATCTTACCAGGGCCCACTAGACCTAATGATATCAAATTTGCCTTATTTCAGCCAAGGTGATACAATTCTCAAATATGTGCACAGTTATCGGTGCCTCCCAGTCTTTTTAAAATCATCAAAAAAGCTGAGTCTGTAAGTTTAGGAAACGACATGCTCACTTGTATTAAAAAATCCTGACTTTCTGTAAAACAAAACAATTTGTGCTAACTTTTCCAACTTCTGCCTCTCCCCATCCTAGTCCCAGAAATTCTCTAGTGTTAGAGATTCTATGACATTCAAACATGCAAAATGCTTCCAACGATGTATATATTGATAATATTTGGGGGGGGTGCAGATGACTGGAGAGAAAATTGTTTGTAAGCATTTGCACCAGGTACTCACAGCTCCAGAGAAGAGAAACATGTGAGATTTACAGATACACGCAAGTCTCCCACGTTTGAAAGCCTGTTCGCTGACCCCCAAGCAAGCTGACTATTGCCTGTCTGCACCAGACCAGACGTGTGTTAAATACCTGAGCAGTCGCTGGCTACTGAAGGAGGGATTCACGACTTAAACTGAAATTCAAGAGGAGAGCAAACCAGCCTGGCATAGGAAAATTCAGTCTTAGAGAAATGCTTTTGAACAGATGCATCATCCAAACTGTAAGGCAACGTCATAGAGTCAGAAACAAAACCAAGCTGGATAAGCAGTGGAAACAAAAAGAGACTGTTTAGATGTGTGTATTTCTGCTCACAAATCAGCTGTTTTGATCACATCATCCACAGGTAGAAACTCCATTAAAAACAGCTGGGCAGAGCCAGGTCTTGTGGGCTGGATACTTGCATAACATTGGGGCCCTTTTTAAGAAAAATTTTTAAAAAATAACAAAAACAAAATTATGTACAGGCTGAGTGTGGTGGCACACGTCTATAGTTTCAGCTACTAGGGAGGCTGAGGCAGGAGGACCACTTGAGCACAGGAGTTCAAGTCCAGCCTGGGCAACATAATGAGATCCCATCTCTTTAAAATACATATATATTTATATATATGTATGTATAGATGTGAAGATTTATTTAGAAGGGATTCATGCAAGTGAAGGGCTCTGAGGTTTAAGCTTCACTAGCTTCCCAGTACATTCACCACTGGTAACAGTACTTTTTCCTACAAAATAAATGCTGCATGAATATAGTTCGGGTCAGTTGTGCAATGCTCAGACTAAAAGAAGGGCTACATCTCCACAGCAAGAAGGCCTGTTACAGTTTTACCAAGATTCGTGTCACATGAACATTTCCGTATCATAAGGTTAACTCTTCATCATGTCTTTCCAATTGTCAGGGTGAGCACTTAATCTTGACTTTGAGCCCCAGCAGATGTCATAACCTCAGGATTATTTCGATTAGAAGGGCATGAAGATTTGGGCTGTCGAGTGCTAGCTCAGATCCCCCGAGCACACAAAGGAATAGAGTTTTACATGGAGTCTTTCACGAGATTCTGTATTCTTTTGTGCACTTCCTGCCTCAAACCTTTACATCGGGATTTACAGTATGAGCTAAGTGTTCATTTGCTATTAGCACAACTTGCAGTAAGGGTAAGCTAAGTCAATTCAGAATCAAAGTCAACTCCAAACAATTTGGAGATCCAAACCGGTCATTTTAACCATCAAGTTACATTAGTATTATTTAGAAGAGAATGTGAATGCAAAAGCCAATTTAATAATCATTAAAAGGATAAATGTTGCAGATACTATTAGAAGTAACTGGTCCTTCATGGATGTAGACCTCCAACACCATTAAAGAGGATGAAACAAGTTTTGAAGCAAAGCCTTGTCAAATCAAATATCTTACTTCATGGTAGATACAGTCCAATTTTATTATTCCTACATTTTTTATTTATCTCAGATGAGGTGTTTGGAATATTGGGTCCAATATCCCTTTCTCTATTCTCAGATTAACTGTGTTTTACTAATTGATTCCAGGACAGAAATACAGTTAATTGCTTCTAAGCCATTAAATTCTCCTTTGTTTTCATGACTCTCTCAGCATTAGCAGTTGAAGAATGCACTCTTATTTAACCCAATAGAAGTATGAAAATATTGATATTGCAGCTACCTTTTGATATAATATTCTATATAGCATTTTATTAATTAGAAAGTGTCAAAATACTCTTTATTTTTGTTTTAGAAAAATTAAACTAAAGGTGCCCTAGAGAGGTTTTGAGCTGGGTGGACATCGAAACAGTTAATCACCCTTCTCCACAAAGCTGATTGTCTGGAAGATTAGCCCCCAAAGCAAGTGTGGTGGTAGTCATAACAACGCTATCAGAATAACCTTCTCTCCCAAAAGGAATTGGGGCATCACTCCAGGGTTCACATAACACATTTCGCACTTTGCAGCACAAATTCCAAAACTGTTGCAATGGCTATTGTGTCACCAACCAAGAAATGCACAGTCTATATTTTTTTATTTATTCAACACATATTTATTGAGAGCTTAGTCTATATCAGACACAGGTATATAGAGATGCTCTTGCAGAACCTAAAATTTATATTATACGTACATATCCACGTATATGCGTCTCACATATTTAATACATAGACACCACATCAGATACACACACAGTTACACACAATTGTTTATTTCCAGCAATTGTAACTGTCTGCTGCAAAGCCAAGAAGCTCTGAGTCACTGAAGAAGCAAACCCTGTCAGAAAGTCTTATGAAAAAAAAAAAAATCACGAGCTCACAGAAGAAGCCTTTAGGCCCCACACAGAAGCCATGTGCTCTTACTTTGCTCACAATTCCAGCAAGCTTGATTATCTCACTTCTCATATAGCTTTTCAATAATCTCATTATCCCATTGCAAAATAAGAGGCATATGAACAGCAGGGGAGGGGAGCTAGTATATGAACACAGGAAGTAAAAAGTACAATAATTTGGGACCTTTTAGTGCAGGGGCAAACAACACTACACCCTCAATAGTCCCTGAGTTACCAGGTGAGATTAAATTATGTTCAGCATTTTCCATTATGAAAACAAGGAAGTGTGTAATTTGTTTTAGAAAAAAAAGTTTCATGTTTATGCTGATGCTTAGTTTCACTCTTTCAATAATATTGCTAACAAATGAGCCATTATTATGTAAAGACACTTGTCACTCACCATTAAACTCATATTTATCAAGTTTTTTCTCTCACTAGTTTGGGGAGAGAAAATTATAGATTGGATAATAATTATAGACTTGTAAGTGTGATATAATACACAGGTCTTCCAGTGTGAAAACACCCTAGCAAATGAAATGTTCCTGTACCAAAAAAAAAAAATTCCTTTGGTGATAAAGGGGAGAGACCTTGTATCCACAAAACAAGGATAGGGCTCTGTCTTCAGCATCAATCCCCTTGATTTGTGACATAACAGTTCACATGACTAATGCTTTTATGATTCTTCATTTTCGTGTACTGAATTGGTGAAAGTGACTCTACTTTCTCTGGAATTCCCAAAACTTAAAAAAGTAAGCTCTTTGCCATGTCAAATGCACCCTGCACAACCTGTTTATGAACCCTCTGAAGTGAGGAGACAGGGTCCTAAGAATCAAGAAACCAAGAGAGAGCAAGATAACTCGACAGTCTGAAACAGAGCTATTCAGTAATGCCACCCACTTGTCTTCCATGGTGCTGCAGATGTGGGACTAGTGACCTCCATGAAAAATTACACACATCATAGACCTGAAGTGATCCATTTAAGGGGTTCATCTGCAAGAGAATGTGAAAGCAAGAACTTACAATGAACTCCTGGAATACTTAAAGCTTAGTAGTAACTTATATAAATTACTACAGAAAGCAAAGAGATGCTTCCAGAATATGTACAAATGTTCAGAGTACTTTTGTGACAAAAAGAAATATTTCCTCCCAGTATTTCCAAATTTGAACACTCTATAAAGAGGGTAGTGAAAGTTGGAAGGCTTCCACCATCTGATTTCAAGATTTAGTAGAAAACTACAGTAATTAAGTCAATGTGGCATTCACATAAGGATAAACATACAAGAGAGTCAGAAATAGATCCACACATATAGAGTTGATTGATTTTTGACAATGAAGCCAAGGTTATTCAATGGGTGAAAGTACCATTTCAATAAACGGTGCTGGAAAAATAAACATCCATATGCAAAAATTATGAACCTTTGACACTATATACAAAAATTAACTCAATATGGCTCACAGAACTAAGCATAAGTGCTAAAACTATAAAACTTCTAGAATAAAAGAATAGGAGAAAATCTTGGTTACCTTGAGCTAGGCAAAGGTATCTTAGGACACAGAAATCATGAACCATAAAAGAAAAAATTGGTAAATTGGACTTCATTAAATTAAAAATGTCTGTACTTTGTTAAGAAAATAAAAAAGCAAAACAAAGAAAATAAAAAAGCAAAACAAAGAATGGGAAAAATATTTGGAAATCACATATCTGAAAAAGGATTTAGATCCAGGATATATAAAAGAACGCTCAAAACTCATAAGAAAGCAAACCACTCAATATTTTAAAAATAGGCAAAATATTTTAATAGACAATTCACAAAAGAAGATACACAGATGGCAAATAAGCACATGAAAAGATGCTCAATGTCATTAGTAATTAGAGAAATGCAATTTGAAACCATCCTGTGATACTATTACACTCCTATCAGAGTAGCTAAAATTAAAAAAAAAAAATGACAATAGTAAGTGTAGGTGAGGATGTAGAGTACCTGAAATTTTCGTAGATTGCTGGTGGGAGTGTAAAATGATACAATCACATTGGAAGAGTTTAGTAGGTAAACATTAAACATGAATTCATCATACAATGTAGCCACTCCATTCCTAGGTATCTACCCAAGAGCAATAAAAACATATGTCCACACAAAAACCTATACACAAATGTCTATAACAGCCTTATGCATAGACACTCAAAGCTGGAAACAACCTAAATGTTCAACAAGGAATGAATGGATAAACAAATTGTGATACACTGGTACAATAGAATACCACTCAGTAACAAAAAATAACAAATAAACGAAACACTCAGCAGTGTGGGTGAATCTCAAGAGCGTTCTGCGGAATGAAAAGAGGCTGACTCAAAAGGCTTCCTGTTGTGATTTCAGGCTCTTCGTCTTGGCCTTGTTAGTGCAGTTACGCAGCAGCATCACACTAAGGCATATTGCTGAAAACAGAGTTTTTGTGTGCATTTTCTATGTGGTTAAACTCAGAGTTTTTTATTTTTCTACTTAACTGAATTACTTATCAATGGAAGTTAAAGAGCTTCTCTTGAAAGTCAGCCAGAAGCTTTTTACCAGCAGATGTTCAGTGCTTGAAAGATAGTTCTTGGTGACACTTGGCCAGTACAAACAATCTCTCCACACTTTGCAAATGCCCTGAATTCTACCTTATTACTGAGTCTAACCCCATTAAGGAAGGAGACTAAATATAACATGACTGCTCTGGAAGAAAGGAACTTGAAAATTGACAAGAGAGATGACAGTGGATGCCAGGTTGGAACTTCATTATTAAGAACAGAAAGAACCGGCATAGTACGGGTACTTGTCACTCCTGCCAAATCATCAGTGGACTATCCATGTCTAGTTCATGGAAGTTAACCATTTCTACAATGCACCCAGGTAGTCTTTTTTCAAAGTGGGAAGGGGGAAAATGAAGGTTACTACTGAGAATCAGCCATGTCCCAGTTACAAGGATAATACAATCTGCTTCTCTAAATTATTTGGAGAATTAAATAATATATTAAAGTATCTTGTACAATACTTGGCACTCGAAGCCTATTCACCCAATTTTGATTTTCCTTCACTTCCTTTATGCAAAGGAGAATATTTTTTAAAACTGGAGAGACCTCAGAGGTTATCTTGTCTGATGTTTTAGTTTTACAAATGAGAAAACTAGGTTCTGTGAGAGGAAGTCAATTGCTCAAGCTCACTCAGAGTCAGAAGTCCTACTCCCAGTTCACATGAATCTTTTTCCTAAAGCACCTGCTTTCAACTGTGATGGCTCCAGCAGCAGAGCCTGAGGGAGAACTGAGGGACAGAAGAGTTTTGCTCTACATATTTAGGGATCATGGACTCTTGGTTCTGGCTCTGTGCTTATTTTACCTATTTTCAATTTTTTTTTTTTTTTTTTTTTTTTTTTTTGCTTCAAGAATGGGAGGCAATAGGAAGCCTTTCTCTCTAGGGACTAGGACTGGTAGATTTAGCAAATAAAATACATGGTGCACAATTAGATTTGAATTTCAAATACACTATGCATAACTTTTTAGTCCCATGAAACATCTGGAACATACTTACACTGGCAACTTCTCTGTCAACTCTATTAGAGACTAAACAACATGTGGCTCTCAACTATGATGATTTTTCTTTTTTGCCCCAAAGCAAATGAGCAGTAGCAAAATGGTCACCACGCCCATGTGTCAATCTTGGCTTCCTGGCCATTTCTGCTCATGATTGTATTTCCTCTCCTGGGGTCTGGGTAGCTGTGATGAACAGGCTTTGCAGCCAGGTGAGAAAGGGCTATCTATTGAGAATGGTGGTGCGCAGGAAAAAGTTGGCGATGCAGCATTAAGAGGACATGTTTTGCCAAACAGGAAGTGCACAATTCTACTGTCAGACAGATATGTGTTATCTGCTCCTTCTTTTTCTTACCAGTTGGTTGACTGTATGACTTTGAGCAAGTTGCCTAAACCCCACCCACCGATGCTCAAACTCTGCTTTTTACTTCATAAAATAAACCTTCATTTCCTTCATAAATCTTAAGTTTTTGTGAAGATCAAATATAATAGGAAGAAAGCACTGATCACTGTGCCTAGAATATAATAAGAAGAGTCTTATAAATTATCATTTCTAAAACTGTGCATACATGTTGCACATACTTTTCCATGCATTTGCTATAGTTCACAATAAACGCTGTTTAAATAAATGAGTGGCGGCAGACTGGCTAGGATCTTGAATGCCAGAATGTGGAGTTTGGACACTAAATTTTAGCCTACAGGTAGGCGGGAGCCACTGCTACCTGCACAATGTCTGACGCTCAGAGTCAGGCAACCTTCTTCCAAATTTTCCCGAAAAACTACCTGGGAAATTTTGCATCATATCATTTCCTGAAGGATCAAGAACACATTCACCAACACAGGATAAACTGACTTGCCTTCTTTAGGCCTCTCCTTCTGCTCCATCTTGACAGAGTGACAGAAGTTCTAACATTCCCGCTGATCTACTTTGTGGTACATGAGAAGTTCACAGGCATCAAACACAACCAGGTAAAAATTCCTGCTCCACCACTAAGTTATTAGTAGCATGGCCATGTCCAAATTAATCACTCCTTCTGAGTGTCTATACTAACACGTAAGCTGGCAGGGGCTTAGAATTAAAAGAGTCTAACACAGTGCCTGGTTACAGGAGCTGCTCAATAGCTGTGTTTTTATTTTCTTCTTCTTTAGAACACTACCCTTAAGTTGTACGAATCATAGGTCCCTGAAGTGTTCTTTCTCACACTTATCAGAAAAGTCCTGTGAGTCAGTTTTCAGAAGACTGTCCGAAACTGAGAGCAACTTTGTTAAGAAAATGGTCTTACCGAAATCTCGTAGACAGTTGACAACTGAATGAATTGGATTCTTGCTCAGCCTTCCCCCGACACCGTGGAGGCTGCACATTCTAAGGTTCACCAGTTCCCTCGCTCGTGCCTTTAGAACTTGCAGATGTGTGTTATCTCCTCCTGCTGTTTGGTCAACTTCAAATGCTTCTAATCTTTTTATAGCCAGTTCTGTTGGCTGTTATCTGGATTCCTCATAGCTCCTTGTCCATTGTAAAGTTTTACCAGATCTCCGCCCACTTCCCTGGCAATTAGGAGGGTAATATAATTATTTAACAATGTTCTCTCAGATAAGCTTCTTAATTGGACCTACTCACCCTTTGCCTTGTGCGTATGAAAAATATTACCTGAAGGTTTTTCTTAAAGCTGGAGTCTTACCCTATTTCCAGATAGGGGCCCCGTGCACCCTTCTGCCATTCATACTCCTTCCCCTTCTCCATTCTCCATGCTGGAAGAGGTAGCTGTTGTTTCCTTCAACCTGGATAGATTGATCAGACTTATTATTTTCATTTTGCAACTCTGTTTTCATCATTTTCTCATATAATTTTACCACTCTTCCTATTCTGGTTTTTATCTGTGTGGCTCTATTGTCACTTAAATCACCAAGTGTGTATTTAATCACAGGATGATTTGGGGTACCGGAAAAAGCAATGGACTTTGAGTTAAGAGAAGTAAGTTTTCATCCAGGATCTGCCACTAACCAGCTATGTGGCCCTGCCAAGACAGTTAACTGCTCTGGGCTTCAGCTTCCTTATCTGTAAAATAGCCAGAGAACACACACTCCCTTTTAGTTTCATGCTCTGACACTTCCACTTCTGAAACACTTGCCCTTGTACCTGTGGATTTCCCATACATTCCTGATCACTTTTAAAGTGAAAATCCCTTTTACATTATTTCAATGTTTGACTCCTAGTTTTTGCCAAATGACCACTCAGATGCTTTCTTATTAGCTCTGAGTAATTCAGCGTAGACCCAACATAGAACCTCAGTCATTTCTGAATATTAGATATAGACCCACTCACCTAACTATAGTTTGATCCACTAGCTATTATCTATGTAGTTTAAAAATATTAGTCATGTAAATTTTCCATAAGCTGTAAGAATATAATTATTTATAAGTGAAATTGTACATTTCTTGGTCAACTTGTGAAATTGTGTAGAATATTTTTTCCTAAAAATAAAAGGAAGTGGGATGATGGAAGAGTTAGCTATAAACCGTATTCATTACTCTCATTCTACACAGAACAAATGAGGAGGTCAATACCCAGGTATATCATATTCTTGGAAAGGCAAAAATCAAAATTTCAAATGAGAATTTGAAGAACTTCTCAATCTTTCCTGAGACTTGTAAGGTACTTTTCCCCTCAGAGCCTAACTCTCTCTCTGGTTACTCTTTAGAGTAGAGCTGATTCCCTATGGCAACAGAGCTCAGGGTTTCCAGGAAACTCCCCCAGGGTCTAGGCAGGAGCCCTAAGATAGGAGCTACCTACAACTTGGGTGCAAATCTTATATTATCAGATACTTACAGCCAGGGTGAGGACCAGTTAACCACCATGACATGCAGAAAGCAGCCCAGAAAATTTTACTGACCACATGCTATGCCCAGCTATGGACTAACAATCTCTTTTCCTCTCCCCACAGTTATGCCCTTGGAAACAAAAAGGAAGAACTCTTCTGAACCTTACCTGGGCTGACCAGTCAAGTTATATGGACAGTTCACTTGTTCTCTTGATTGCACTTGGTCCAGAAACTCTTAGAGCCATCATCTACTAACTCCTGGCCCCATACCTGCTGTGATAGTTCTGGCTTCTTGTGCATTTCACTTGGTTAATCTTGGGTTAAATTGGCCATAATTTTTAGGGCCATTTCCATTCCAAGCACTAACAAGAGTTCAGTCCTGCATTAGGTCATGACTGGTGTCTAGACCTGGATGGACAGAAAGGACAATACTGGCCAATGACTTCAGTTTTCTGAAATATAATTCATATATCGTACAATTCAGCCATTGAAAATACAATTGAATAGTTTTTGGTACATTTACAGCTAGATGCAGTTATCACTGCAGTCAATATTAGGACACTTTAATCATCTCAAAAAGAAACCCTGAACCCTTTAGCTCTCACCCTCCTATCCTTCTCTCATCCCTCTGCTTTCCACTCCAAGCTGTAAGCAAACATTAATTCATTTTTTGTCCCTATAGAGTTCTCCATTCTGGACTTTTGTATAAATGGAATCATACAATATGTGGTATTTTATGAATGGCTTTTTTCACTTAGTATGCTTTTAAGGTTCATCTGTGTTGTATTATGTATCATTACTTCATTCTTTTTTGTGGCTGAATAATATTCCATTATATATATATCACATTTTGTTTATCCATTCATAAGTTGATGGATATTTAAGTTGCTTCCACTCTTTGGCTATTATAAATAATGCTTCCATGAACATTCAGGTACAATATTTCTTGCTCTTAGCATACATACATTTTCCACCAGAGCAAATTGCTTTTTATGCTAAATAAAAGAAATCAATCTCTCTCTATAGGACAGAATTCTCTTGAAAGGTCTCTGGCAACTATTAAGTCAGACAGTAAATATTTGTTAGTTGTTCTCATGTGTCAATTAGTGTCCTAGCACATGAGAGAACCAGACACAGTTCCTACAATTAGGAAATCTACAGTCTTGTGTAGGAACAAACAAGAAATGTGATGATGAAAATACATAGTGGAAATGCTTGGGACATTATGAAAACACAGAGAAGGAATACTAAGGAAGGGCAATAGATGCAAAATTAGAGAAGCAGGGTAATTAAAATTTACTTTGAAGAAATAAGTTGTTTAAATGGAGTCTTAAAAGACAAGGAGTTATCCAGAAAATCTTGGGGAGAGAGGGAAGAAGGACGTTTCTAGCAGAGGAAGGATGCAAAGAATTAGAAGTAAGAGAAAACAGGAACATGTTACAGAACTCCAAAAAGATCAAAAGATCATAAGAGTAATTATTTTTAGTGGGAAATGAGTCTGGTGAGATAGGCTGGGGCTAGATCATGGAATGCCTTACATGCAATGCTGACGAATTTAGATCTTATTCTGAAGACCATGAATGGCCATTAAAAATGGAAAAAACAAAACAGAAGAATCAGGCTGGTGACAGTCAGAGTAACAGATTAGAAGAGATGAAGCTGAATGTCAGAACACTGTCACAGTAGCACAAGTAAGGAATTATCAAAGCCAAAACACAGGCAATGACTAGGGATGGAGAGAAAAAGAGATGTTTTACCAATATTTAGAAAATAGAACTGCCAGGACTGGGAGTCCATTTAAATGTGGAGTAAGTAGAAGAAGTAAAGATGGTGAGTAGGCAGTTGGATATAACTAAAAATGGCTCCATTTCTGGCTTTGGAAACTGAATGATGGTGACATTATTCCCTGATAATGATGGGAATCATTATTCCCATCATTAATGATGGTGACATTATTACCGCCATGATGGTAATTTATCATGGTGGTAATAATGATGGTGACAGTATTCCCTGACATGGGAAATAAAGGAGGAAGAAGCAGTTTGAGAGAGAGGAAAAAAAATCACGAATTCTGTTCTGTATAAGCCAAACCTGAGATGTCAGCCCATCATTATACATTAGCCACAGGTGTCTAATAAGCCAGTGAATATAGCAGTTTTTTAGTCCATATTCTTTTTCCAAGTTGAAGATACATATTAGGGATTAATAGTTATATATTAATACATGGGAAGTTGGAGCCATCAATGAGAATGAGCTTATCCAGGGAAAATTTGTCAAGATTGGTGATGGGAGGGAGGAAATTTGAGGACAGAATTTAGTGGAACACCAATATTGACAGGGTACAAGGAGAAATGAGATTTCAAGAAGAAGACTGAAAAAGAGTGTCTGTCCAGAGAAGTGGGACAGGAAAGAGTGTCAAGAAAGGCCAGTGGTCAACTGTATCACACACGGTAGACAAAGTGAGTGGGATGAATAGGTTGCACACCCATTTTACTTAGCACTTTAGAAGGGTTCGAACTGGAAAATAGTCTCAATGGTGAGTTGGAGGGGAGGAGTGGGGGAGAAAAAGTACATGCTTTTTTTTAAAGAAGCTTGGTTGAGCAGGTGTAGAGGAGAGAGGAGAGACAGAAAGGAAAACTGAACCAAAGGTCAATGTCTTATTTCTATGTAATTTTATTGCTTATTTTTATAGCTTTGTATGGCTACAAAATTAATACATGGCAACTGTGAAAAGATTCAAGTATCAATTTTAAGATATGAC
>CAUYRT010010543.1:0-117996 GCA_963574885.1 Lepilemur ruficaudatus
TTGAGAACAGCCTGAGCAAGAGTGAGACCTTGTCTCTACTAAAAATAGAAAGAAATCAGCTAGACAACTAAAAATGTATAGAAAAAAATTAGCCAGGCATGGTGGCACATGCCTGTAGGCCCAGCTACTCAGTAGGCTGAAACAGAAGGATTTCTTGAGCCCAGGAGTTTGAGGTTGCTGTGAGCTAGGCTGACACCATGGCACTCTAGCCTGGCAACAGAGTGAGGCTCTGTCTCATAAAAGAAAAAGAAAAAAAAAAGCTAGGCCAAACACAACAGTGCACCTATAATCCTGGCATCTTGGGAGGCCAAGGCAGGAGTAGTGCTTGAGGCCAGGAGTTCAAAACCAGCCTGAGCAAGAGCGAGATCGCCATGTCTACAAAATAGAGAAAAATTAACCAGGTGTGGTGGTACATGCCTGCAGTCCCAGCTACTTGGGAGGCTGAGGCAGGTGGATTCCCTGAGCCCAGGTGTTTGAGGTTGCTGTGAGCTATGATGATGCCACTGCACTCTATTCCAGGCAAAAGAAAAAAAAAACAAAACAAAAACAAACCAAAAAGGTCTACACTTTCAAAAACAAAACAAAACCAAAAAAAGTCTACATGACTCCTTCCAAATAAAAGAAAACACAGGGAAAAAACTCACAAGTTATATCACTCTATGATATGAAAGAGTATAAATCTGAAAAACAAAAGAGTTGACATGTTTTAACATATCTTTTCTGCTACTACCTATTTAATTCTCCTTTGCATCATAGTAAAGATACTTTGAATTTTTTTTCTATTTCAATCTATGTATATTTTTTGACAAATTTATTGAAGTATAATTTACATTCCATGCTATTACTCCATTTTAAGCAAACAATTAAATGATTTTTAGTAAATTTATCAAGTTGTACAGCTATTCACATAAATCAGTTTTAGAACATTTCCTTCCCCCTATTGAGACCCCTAATTCCCATCCCCAACTACATTTCAAGCATGCGCCTCCCCTCCACTTGATTTTGCTAATGCTTGCACAACTCTTTTAAATTTACTAAAAATAATTGACATACAATTAAGATGGTGAATTTTATATTATGTATTTTTACCTCAATGAAGTGCTTTGAAAAATCCTTTAAATAATTTTATTGCAAGTTAACCTATGTATATTTTAAGTACTAAAAAATAAATAAAATGACAAGAATAATACTATATTTTTTCCATTGGGAAGTAAACACTGATCGAAAGTGTTAAGAAAAATATGGTACATGTGTGGAATGTATGACTTACTTTAATTGTCTTCAGCATGGAAATTAATTTGAAATATACTCCAGCAAGACTGTTTGACTAATTATAATGATATTAAAATGGAAGACCACATTTTCGCCATTTATTAGTAGAGAAATTGTTTTGTAATATTTTGTTTAAAATAAGCCATTCCAAATATTTCAAATCTATTGTGGTTTTGACATTATTTCCTTTGGGTGTTAATTTTTTCTGAGTGTTTAATTGCTAATATAATAATTTTAAATACAGGAAAATACTTTATTATAAATAAAAGTATTTATAAATACTTTAATTATATAGCATATATATAATTATGCTAAATAAATATATGTTATATAATTAAAGTGTATAAATATGAACTAAATTTTTCATAGCTAGAATTACTATAACATTATATATTCTTTTTTATATTATGTAAATTTACAGCTTAAGAAACACTCATACAATTTATTATACATCAGACAAAATTCTAGTCTTTGAAAATACACTAGGAACACAGTAAACAAAAATCTTTGAATCTATAAAGCTTATATCCTAGTAGAAGATTTAATTCATGTTCTTTTCAAACAGTATCAGATAGAATTTGTTGTCTAAAATGGTTGATTGCTGAAATGATTTTTTTAAAAAAGATAGGTTTTTTTGAAGTTGATTTCCCTTCTCTATTCAGAGCCCCTTACAAAATCTGTGTTTATGTTTTATGGGTTATTTTTAAATCTTTAAATGCAATGTCATGTAGATCACTATGAAGACGTTTGTGGAAAAAACATGCTTATGCATTTTCATTGATCTCCTCACAACAAGGGTTGATAAAATGCGACCATCTAGTTGCTAGTGAATTGTAGACATTATTTTTCAATAATGTGTGTGAGGAGTCCTTACATGATATCCATGAGTTTAGTTGATCTTCACCATGTAAGTGAACTCAGGTCCCTTCAGCCTGAAGTCTTGCAAACGGAAGCATGACTGCGCCACCTCAAGCAGGCCAGACATTAGAGAAGAGAATGGTGCAACCTTCTGAGAAGAGGCACAAAAACAGTCCCTCAAAGTTACAGATTCCAGGATAAAGTGATTAAGGATTTCTGTGCAGAAGGAGAAATGGCACTTCCAGAAAAATCAGGAGTCTCTAGCGAGACTTGGGGGATGGAGAGCAAGGGGAGAATGGCTACAATTCCTTAAAAGAAATCTTGGGCTATCAATAAAAGACCACTAGCCAACAACAATGGAGAAATCTGGCAGCAGAAGGGGCAGCAGGAATGTCCCCACCAGCAGACAGTGATGAGCAGTTTATGAAGAATAGATCACATAGGACAAAATCCCTCTCAGTGATCCTTGTGGGAACAATGAAAGAAGGGTGGCAGGTGGGGTGACAGGGCCTGAGGAGACCAGAGGCAGCTCCGGTAAGCTGCCCATGGCCGAGGGAAGTGCAGGATGGCTGTTAAAAGTGTCTGGGCACCATAGGAGTGCACAGAAGTTAGTGACAGAAGAAGCTGTCATCTGTGCAGGCATGTGAGAGCTGCAACCAGGGACACCCAGGGAAAAGCTTTCTGTACCACATGCCAGAGGTAAAGCAGAAACATGGACAATTCAGTAGAATTCAACAAGGAGGGGTGTGGATGTCTGAGAAGCAGATGGGATCAGAACCAGAGAAGTCCATGTATAACTCGGCAAAAGCCAGCCAGGTTCATTGATGATGACCAGAAACACAACATCACCTGGTGATGCCACGTCCCTAAAGTAAGCCTCCATAACACAGAGGGCACCTGAGAACAAATAGGGGTGGGGAACCTGGACCGGATTGGGCTTACTCTTGCTTAATGAGATGATTATTTTTAAGTATTAATTTTCATGTCTTTAATTCCCTTATCTTATTGTAGGTGGCCTTTTTCCTAGCTAGTTAGTCAGAATTCCTTGGTGAGACTTTCCACTGCATAACTTTAAAAGAACAGGTGAATCTTGAGGGCCTTTGTTTTATTTTTCTATTGTTTGTTCTACTGTTCTATTTGTTTTTTGATTTTTTTTGTTTGTTTTCCAACAGGTTTTTGAAGATTTGTCAAGAGGCTACAATGAAATCAATTTAAATGTATTAATATATGGAGTTGAAAAGAGCATAGAGGAAGAGACAGACTTTATCATTTGTCTCTCTACCCTTGAAAAATCGATAGAAGGGCTTCCCAGGACAGAACAAAGGCAGTGGCACAGGAATGGGTATGACCTTAGAGGACACGAGTGTACCTGCCCTGTGGGGGCCTAGCGGGGAGAGTCGGAGTGGAGTCTGCAGCAGGAGGCTGCTCTGTGTGTGACCTGTGATTGGACGTCTTGTGGGAGCTCAGCCAATCTGTGAAAACCAAGCCAGTGTCTTTAGCATTTCCCACCATTGAGATAGCACCATGTTCACCACGGCGGAGAAACCCTGGTAATGGTTTGCCTAGGGCTGCAGAGTGTGAGATTTCTTTGCCAGCAGTATGCACACGGCCCTCCCATGCGCTGCTTGAACTGCCCTGGATAGACACTTTTTAACAGACAATCATAAACACAGCCTGAGTAAAGGAGACCTCCTTGACCTTAGACCCAAAGGGAAAATCCTTGTAAGGAAGGGAAAATTCTAGCTCTGATGTTTGAGTGAGACTTGAGTAAGTATTACATGTCAAATTACTAAGAAAACTTGAAACTGGTGAAGATTGTGTTTATCATTAGGTAGAAAGGGATACTCAAAACACACACTGCATTGAGTTCTGTAAGACAAATATGCAGACATACAAGGATAATCACACACCAAAGTTTTGAGGTCTGTCAATATTAGATTTGCTTAATTTTAATCTAGTAGATCATTGTAATTTTTTTCATATTTACCCTCCATATTAGACTTTAATCTTCTGGGAAGCAGGGATTATATGTTCCTAGTTTCTCTAGCCCAAGAAATTAATATAGCACATGATATATAACTGCTGCATTTAAAGGGTTTTGTTTGAAAAAGAATACAAGGAAGGATGTGTGAATGAATATAATTTTTAACTTTTAACCACTCACTCTGATAAGAGGAATGAAATAGTGATGCGGTTTATTTCTTCAGTTTATATTGCATAGCCAGATGTTCTAAAATAATCGTTGCTTTAAAATAAGTTGTATCTCTGAGCCAGATGCAGTGTGGCTCACACCACCTGTAATCCCAATACTTTGGGAGACTGAGGAGGGAGGATCATTTGAGGCCAGGAATTCAAGACCAGGCTGGGCAACATAGTAAGACCCCATCTCTACAAAAAATTTCTAAAATTAGCAGAACATGGTGGAATGTGCCTGTAGTCCTAGTTACTCAGGAGGTTGAGGCAGAAAGATCACTTGAGCCCAGGAGTTCAAGGCTATAGTGAGCTATGATCACATCACCACATTCCAGCCTGGGCAACATAGTGATACCCTGTCTCTAAAATTAAAAAAAAAAAAATTAAGTTGTGCCTTTGGAACTGCATCCCAATGAACCCTTTGTGAACTGAAGAGCTAGTATTCTACTAATACATTCAATTTTCTTCTCTCCAAAGTATTCTCTGTTATCTTTAGCAAATAAAAACTATTAAGGGATGTGTGACAATTAGGGTACAAAAGTGTTTCCCATCAATAGTTTTGGGTAGATCTCCACTTCCCAGCCCTGCAAATTCTCAGGCATATATACTGATAATGATTTTGGTCAGCCAAGAAAAAAGGAGGAGAAGCAACTGTCCCTCACAGAGAGCTCCTATGTTTGAGCACATATGGTTGCAGATAATTCAGCTAATCTGGGAAAATGGTGGAAACTGATATTGTCATGTAATTCTTATAAATTCTATGGTAGTACTTAGGAATGATATAAAGAGCTTTCCTTTTGCATTCAATTCAATTTCAGTGGCAACAAAGAAACACTTGTTGCTATTTCTAGTGTGTAGCCTTAAAAGAATCATCTCCAACACTTAAGTATCATTGATTATGCAAATACTCCATAGAAACATTGACTTTACATTAATGAATCAATCCATTCATTCATTAAACATATATTTCCTGAATTCTACTATTTGGCCAACACTATAGCTGATGTTCAGATACAGCGGTGTATAGATAAATCTGTGCTTTCATCTGGGTACTGGGGAGAATTGTGGAGAGAAGAGGAAAAAGACATTAAACATGCAGAAAAATGACTAACTTCAGAAGTAATTTGCTGTAAAGGCAATGAAAAGGAGTGATGAGAGACTGGCTGGAGGGGCCACTCTGAGCACATGAACAAGTGCCTGAAAGACATAGAGAATCATCAAGTGCCAAGGTCTCCAACGTCACCTAGGCTAGAGTGCCGTGGCATGAGCCTAGCTCACAGCAACCTCAAACTCCTGGGCTCAAGCAATCCTCCTACTTCAGCCTCCCAAGTAGCTGGGCCTACAGGCCCATGCCACCACACCTGGATAATTTTTTTCTATTTTTGGTGGAGATGTAGAGACGGGGTCTCACTCTTGCTTAGGCTGGTCTCAAACCCCTGACCCCAGTGATCCTCCCACCTCGGACTCCCAGAGCACTAGGATTATAGGCATGAGCCACTAGTCCTGGCCTTTTTGCTCAACTTTTCTTGGAAACTTAATAAGTCTGGGTAGTAAGCAGGAAAAAATTAGTATACAAAAGAGCTCAGAGTCATTCAAAAGAATCATGATGGAGAAGAGTTGATAATTGTGCAGGAACTAATTATTCCATAAAACCGGAGAAATAAATGAGAGCAGGAGAATTTAAGAGAGCCAATTAAGATATTAGCAGGCTTAGTAAGCAGCTATGCATTGGTAACATACCACTTCACACTTCCACCTAAAAGCTGAGATCAAGCAGTAATAGAAAAGGATATTCAAAAGGAATTAAATAGCCTCAAGGCAGGCTCTATTTGGGCATGAAATAGAAGTATGAAATATTCAGCAACTGCGCACAATATTCTTTTAAACTTTTATAGTTTTTAGGTATTTTATTTAAGTTAACTGTGTTGGGGAGGAAAAAAAATAAAGAATCCCCCACTCCAGCAAGATTTTCCTGCAGGAATCCTGTAAATTAGATTAACATAGGGCAGATTAACAAGAGAAAAGCATACAAATTTTATTAGCATGAGAATCCCCCAAACACATGGAAGAAACTCAGTAATTAGCAACTCAAAGGAGTGGTTAGAATTGGGTGTCTATACACCTAAGGTAGTAGGCAAGAGGAAGGGGGAGAAAGGATACTCAAGAAAAGCAATGGGCCCTTAGAATAGATGGGAGACATGAGGGCTGGTAACCAAGTCTGTCTGGATGCGGTGACGACCTCTTTTCTCTTGGAAGAGATTATATTACCGAAAACTCGGCACTTGTCCAGGAAACTGAATCAGAAGAATGAGGACAAGTCTTTTGGGGATGAGGAAAGAGATTTTGCTTTACCAACAAAGGAGGAAAAATGGTAGACCTTCTTGCCTCAAAATCCAAATTTCCTGCACATAGGCAGAAATACAGGGCTTTCAAAGGATGGGTTCTCAATTTTAAATAACTACTGTCTAATTGCTCCATCTCTGCCAAAGACAAAGCCTGTGAAATCCACCAGCCGCCCACCTGGGGGGCTGGTGCCATGTGGGATAAGAACAAAAGGCCTTCTCCCTGCTCCTCCCTACCACTGGCCTGAGACAGGGTCGCAGGTTAAAAAGAGCAGGGGAAATTTTAAAGAGACATTTTTGCCATTTTGTTTTGTTTTGTTTTTTCTAGGTGGTTCTTCTGTTACTTATTCCCTACTCTCGATATTTCCCTTTCAGATCTATGGGAGGAGTGGCGGCTTCTCTATTACAATTAGAGTGGCTCCCAGGGACAGCATGTAGGACCACTGAGTTATTTTGGGAGGCTGTGCTTTCAGGCAGATAAGGAATTTCATGAACTCAAATGCCTTCAGCTTAAAATCTTGCACTAAAGTTGCCTATTTCCGGGTGGCATATTCTGTTCCCTTCAAGCTTGTCATTCATTATTTTAAAGAAGTGAATGTTTTCTCAAATATTAGTGTTATTTTGTTACCTGTACTTCTCTCAGCCATCCACAGTGATATGTGATTCCAGGAGTCATTCATTCCTTTCTTTCTTTATGATTTGTTATTTTCATTCAAAAACTATATAATTCAGCAGTAAGGCTTAGAAATGAATAAAACACAAACGCTTTTCTATACAACGTAGGCCCATGTCTACATTATTAAAAATAAGTAACATCAATTTCTTTGTCAAAGTTACCAGATATATTATTTTTATTTAGGGACATTCATAAATCACACAGGATTAAACTGATTTAGCATAAGTAAAATTATTTTAAAAGATCAAATTAAGAAGAATGAATTCCATAAATTTTAATCTTGATCTTGAGGTTAGCAAAATACAACAAATTCTTAGTCTAGTTGAAAGTGAATGATCCCTTGAACTGCTGCAGCGAGGGTCCCGCGACCTGCTTTCTGCTCAGATAGTGTCTGTCAAGTTACACGTGGCAGCACAGTCCAGAGCACACGTCCACCTTTGGCTTTGCCATCTCCCTTGCCTCATTCCAATTCTCATCCCCAGTCCCTCATCCCAGAATGAATAAGATGCCACCCAACCAAGCTACTGCAGGGGATTAGAACAACAATTATTTTTCCAGGCACTGCAGTGCCTGTGAAACTTTAATGAACTCATGAAACTTTTATCATTTTCTCTCCTTTTTGACTAGTGTAAGAAATAACCACCACCACAAAAATAAAAAACAATTAAAAATGTAAAAAAAAAAAAAAAAGGCAAAACAACAGAAATATTCACAAAGACAAAACACTTCACAGTTCCTTAACATTGTTGTGCTGGCAAAACTGGAAATCTTTATTCTCTCTGTGAATGATATCTAATATAACACACACCCCTCCAAGGAAACAAATGGTTGGCACATAGTTGTGTGTGCACTGTCAGCCCTTAACAAATAACAACACTGATTCTACTCATTCTCTTGCTTTACCAGTTTTGAGAAGCAAGAGAAGGATTATTTGATGATACATTTTTAGGACTCTTTTTGGAATCTCAATTACAAATGATTTGTGCTAAAAAAAATAAATATGATCATGCTGTTCAGAAATTCAAAGTCAACATTTAAGAATCCACTGCCCATCATTTTTGGGATAGTGTTTTAATCCATTCCCATATGTATGTGTATATGTATGCACTGGGCCTATTTGCCACTTTTAACATAAAAATCTTTATACATCTCTTTTCTATCTAATTCATCTTTCCCTAATTTTTGTATATTTGTTCACAATCAATTTTTCTTGCATTAATAAATTCATATTTCACTCAGAAAAATATGTTATTCAAAATATAATTATTCAAAACAGAAGATGGTAGTCTTACTGTCCCTAGTCTGGAGCTTAAAAGGTGATCACATTCTGCCTGGTGGCTGTTGAAACATTTCCTGTTTAACTTCTGGCTGTCCTTCACAGAGTGCCTGATCAGTGTGCCATGTTTGGGACAAGAGCAAATTCACAACACAACCATAAAGCTTTTGCACGAGAACCCGTGAGCTCCAAGGGGCTTGATTGCTTGAAGGGTGAACACAGTTCAAAACAGCCCAACTGATGTTCCATGTTGCTAATAAATGTAAGGCAGGTATCATTATAAGAGAAATATTAAAGTAATACATGATTCTAATATGACACTGAAGATGAGTTAAAGTGACAGGGCACCAATTGTTGCCTGTAACAGGACATTAGAACCTGGAAACTCCGTATGCCATTTTATCAGAGCACAGGCAGCAAATCCATCAAGAATTCTCAAATCTGCAACAACCTGAAGTATAGTTACAATAATAGTGCAATTTTACACTCCATCGGTCCCTTTGTATTCTTTTTATGATCATAGGATCGCATTTGATATTCCTAAAGCATGTCATGCTAAAATGAGATTTCCACACTAAAAAAGGTAAAACAAATGAATCATCAGATAGAAAAAAAGAAATAAATCAAGTTTAACTATTCTATTTTAATTACCCTGCTTGGAATCCCAATTTTGAGACTAAACAAATCCTATTAAATAGATATACATGTTTACTCTTTATGTTGCTGTTAAAGTTTGCTTCAACATCCTAATGTTTATATAATAGATACAATATGAAATATGAGAAAGAAGTCTGTCTATTGCCTTCTGACAATGCATGTTTGTAATCCATCTATCAACAGAAATTGATTGTAGGACTGCAACACCCTGAAAAACCCAATATTATACTTACGTGCAACAGTAATCATAATATTTGCTTCTTACACGAGTTTTAATATTTCATCACTGAATGTTCTGAACATTTCACTGTGCCTCATAAACCACAACAACTGAGCCATGGTTGAAAACTTAATGGAAAATTTCAATTAATTATTGATATATTGTTATAGTGGCTCAAGAGAGTTTCTTGCCAAACACAAACAACATTATGTTTTCTGCTCTTAACTATTTCAACACCAGAAATATTCATTTTTAGAAAAATATAAATGCTAATCTAACAGTGTCTAGAAAGCTGTGACATTAAAGCTCATTTTCCCATTGAAGTTATTCTGGTTTTTGAAAGCAGGAACTAATTGTGAAAAACCGAAAGGACAAGATGAATTCATAGAATCCTCTAATTACTATCACAATCCTGTAGCTAAAATCTAGGCGTGAAGACATGTAGACTTTTCATTTCCCTGAGCACCAGCTATTAATTGTTTCTGAAATCAACTGTGGCATTTGCCAAATAAGTCTCATAAAAAGGAAGAAAGAATTTTGGTACATTCTCAACATTTTTAAACAAAGGAAGCAGAAAATATGACCATATTTTTATATTCCAAAATGAGCATTTTAAATAATCTCAAATCCTAATTGCATAAATGTCCTGATTCTACCAGTTCTCTTGGGCCTCCTTATCTTTCTGTTTTAGGCCTTGGCAGTATCATCAGTTTCCTTTCTGACAAGGGAGGTTCATGCTCTTCTGAGATGGGTTCTGGGTTATCAGATCTGGCACAGGCTGCTGTTAGCACTCACAGCTAACAGTAACTAACAGCACAGAGAAGTTTCTCAATGGCATTTCCTCTAAGTGTATCACCCCCAAAATTGTCCTCAATCATAAACTCAATACAGTTCATATTTTCTCCAAAAGATCGTTGGAAGTACATTTCTCATGCATGATCTAACATCGTTTAAGTTCTTAGTACTTCAGCATGATTACAAGAACATAAACGGACAGAGTCTTTTTAAAGGCTTGGGAGGAAGAAGACAAAAAAATCTATTAGAGATCAAACTATGCTCACACAGATAAAAGTATATTAAGAAAGTGTCTAGAAATCCTGCTGTTGAAAATGGTGTTAGGTGTATCTTAAGAGGGAAATAGATGCACAATATTAAACTCAGTTTTTGAGACAAATGTGAATCAATCAGAATTGTCCACTAGTTATGTTCAAAGTCAATTAATGATTCTATGCCATAAGCTGGCTTTGGCCTTTGCCTGATAGTACAAAGATGTCATTAAGACCCCAACAAAATTGATCCAAATGGTGTTAGTTCACTACAAGTTTTTATGCCTAGGACTTGTTATGCTTGCTGCCATAATAGCATCGTTCTGTGCTAAAGCATTTCTCCTGAATAAACTTTAAATGAGCTTTAAAGTTTCAAAATTTTTATATATTAAACCACATACAATGATATTATCTGTTAATGGGCTGGCAATTTTACAGAGTCCCCCAATAGCGTATCTGTAGCCTGACAGTAAAGCTCCAGTAGTACATTAATGTATGTCAATTGCTTTGTTACTCAAACTAACATATTCTTCATAAGAGTACCTTTTGTTTTTCCTCATTTGCCTGTATTTGCTCCATCTTATTACTTGTAGCTTTAAAATATACAGACATAACTAAATTGTGCATAGTTAGAAAAGGAGGACATTTGGGGAAAATGTAATGAGAGAAATCCTAGCCTTACAAAACAAGAAAGAAGCTGCAGCCAGACACTTCTAGAAACAAAGAACAGCAAATCAGTCAACCTGGCTCAAGAGAAAAGCATTTCCCCAGGGCTCCTGGGCAGGCACAGCTCACACAGCCGCAGAGCCACTTGCTTGGCTCTGGTGTCGCCTTCTCTGCTTTCTTCTACACGGTGGCTGCTTCTCTTCCACTGTGGCTTCCTTCCGCCCCGCAATTTTTATTTGCATGTAGCTTTGACTTGCTTTGATGCCAACTCTGTGTTAGTTTCACGCTCACCATTCTCTGATCAGTTTCTCTAAGTCTTTTTACTCAAATTCTCTAGAGCGAACATTGGGCCAGCCTGGCCCCTGGATTAGCTTACCTTGAGACAAGACTCCATCGCAGGTCCAGGCCACTGAAGTTCAGGGAGGCGAGGTCAATAGCACATTCCCCTGTACTAAGCCCACCTCTTCAGAAGGGACTATGGACTCTGGACAATTCCAAAAGGATGAGGCACAGGCTAAGAATATGCCCCACGGTGCACCTTCTACAATAGACAAATCATTATTTAACTACATCAATTTCGTAACGAACTGCTGAAGATCATTATTATAGGGGAAAAAAGCAATAATTAACTAAACTTGATGGTAGAACATCTACTATATAAATAGCATAGTAGTTATACTTGAAATGGAATGATCTGGGTCCAGGTTACTACAGAGCAAATAGAGTAAAACTAAAGTATGTCAGATACAGGTATAAATATTCACATTTGTATATATATATATTCTCTCTCAATATATATGATATATAGGTATAGAGAGGCATTTAGAGAAAAGAACAACCACTAATATTCTGTGACTCCATTTTTTTGGTCAAAAAAAGAATCATCATGCTATATATTTATTAGGTTTATCTTTCTCGAGGCCCATAATGGAAGCAATAGAAAGAATACGGAAGTCTTGGTAATTTCCATATCACTACTGTTGGGTATTCCCTGAAAAAGGAAGGGACCCTTGACATGTGAGAAGTAGCACTTTTGTAAATAGATGTGATTTGAAAAATATCAATGTTCTCCCTTTCTAGATTAGAACATTGTTAAAAAAAATACATTTTTGGTAATAATAAACCAATTGTAGACTAGGAGACAACAATGATAACAAAACCAACATTACTAAAGGGTTAGTGCAAGACTTGTGATTGTTTTAATTCGCCAACAACTTTGTGAGGCAGATACTATTATTATCTAAATTTTATAAAAGAAGTTTAAATTGACCAAGTTGTTGTTTTCCCAAGGACACACTGCTGGTAAATTAAATGGTGGAACCAAGATTCAAATCCAGTTTAACTGCAGAGTAAGCCCTGGCTGGCCCCTGACTTTAAATTCCAGATAAAGGAAAACGAGCACATGTTATTGGTATTCTAGCAGTTTTGCAGAATAAGTCTAATGGCACTTGTATTCTCTGTGATATTACAGTGAAATAGTCCATGCATACTCAGAGTATAAAGAGCTACAATGTATTGAAGAGTTGTTTGAATTTTTCACATTTTATATAGAGGTTTTTGGAGACAATGTTTTAACATTCATTGAGAATTTTGGGTCATTCTGTCTTGGAAATCATACCTTCCCCTAAGGAAATCATCTTGTCAGAAGATAAATTAGGAGGCATATTGCTTAGAAGTAAACATAGAAAGATGGATTTAAAAATCTGCCCAATTCTCTTATTTCGTTTTCTTTTTGTGTCTTTGTGTTTACGTGTGTGTGTATGTGCTGATTCACATACACACACATACACACACCTGACTAAGGATCTCCAGTGAGTGGAAAGATAATCAGAGGTCCAATAAACAGGCAGAATCAATACACTGCTTTATAACCCATACATGAGTAAACTATTAATAGTATGGAAAAATAAATTTATGATTGTGGTCCTTGTTCCTTGGACCAATCTCAATACCAAAACCACTCAGATAAAAGGCATCAAATTAGAGTCAGCTGATTGTCTAAGGGAAAAATGGGGTTTATGAGATGCTAGAAACCAGAGAGCAGAGACAACGTTCAAAAATACCTGGGCTATGACTGCATTTTCTTCCCCAAAGTGGAAAAATGGCCACTGATGCTGTGGTTAATTCAAAAAGCAGGAAAAGCCGATGTTGGTGAGCACATACCTAAACTGATGGGTTGTGTGAACTTTGAACTCATCTCCCCTCCCAAAATTTTTAAAATTAAGTAAGAATTTACATTCTAAAATTATTATTAAAAGTATATTTAACATTGATAAAAATGAAAATAGCAATATTGGAATAGTTAAAGAATATGTGGTATTTTCTTACAATGCACTATTACATAGTTATCAGATATTATATTATACAACCTTCTGACAATATAGAAAAATGCTCTCAATGCAATATTAAATGAAAAAGCAGGAACTTATTTGTGTGTAAGCCTGACCACACATAACATGTAAAAAGGCCCTGTCTGTCTCAAAATAGACGAGGCCACGTAATGTGTAATACCCAGCACATCCTAAAGTTCTAGCCTAGAACTCATAAAACTAGAGGCCCAATCTGAAAGTGACCAAAATCCTGAACTTTGGAGTTATTACCTTACATTAAACTTTTATTTATTTAAGAGTTACGAGAAAGACTAGGAGAACTATCTGAGATCTCATCTGTGAGCAGAGAAATTAAGTATTCAAGAGAGCAAATTTAACAGGAAATGTGGAAATGTAAATTAGTTGTTTTATATCTACCATTTACATGTGTATAAAATAAAAAATGGAATGGAATATAGAAAAATATTAATAGAGGTTTTCATTAAGTAATAGATTTATGGGTAATTTTTCTTCCTTTTTTTGGTACATTCTGTTTTTATGCAAAACAGTATTAATTCTAAAATAAAAAAAAAGTTATTGAAAAAGAAATTAAGCCAAAGACATAGAAAACTGATTTCAAGTCTATAATTCCCCAGCCAACTTCCACTTCCAATTGGAACAAGGTCCTCTAGGCCGATACCAGTCCTCGGACATTGCTACCATGAAGTTTGTTTATCCTCTGAATCTCTCAATAATTCAAGTTTCTCATGCACCTTGTGACAGTGTAGACACTAACTTTGGCTCAGGGTATATTGCAAGATTATTTTTTCAAAATAATGGAATAAATTATGCAAACACAACATGCAAAGATAGTATGGTACATACATTAGGTATTCAGTAAATGCTGCCTGAAAGCAGAGACAATACTCATTATTTTTTTGAGGACTGCTGCTTGACCATAGAATAAAGATGAAGTAGTGTTTTGAAAATGAATAAGGTGTGCTAAATAACTACCCATTATCTCACTAATTAGAGGGAGATTAGTCATGTATGTTGAATATTCATTCCATAAACACAGAAACCTGTGGCAGCCCCACTGTCCTGTTCTCCAGAGTGCTTCCTTTAGAAAAAGGCCCATTGGATTGAAATTCCTAATTGGAACAGGGGAAGGATTGCTGTTTTATTGTTTATCCTTGTCTGCACATATTCCTGCTTCAAATCGAATGTGTCAGTTACGTCCTCACACTGCTCACAGCACACAGACTGGGGCCACCCTCAACGGTGGTAAACGCGGCCCTGGGCTTGCGCACTGCCCTGTAAATTTGGCGGGATATCTATTAATAACACAAAAGGTGCAGTCATTGGCTGTTTGAATTCAATTCTCATGCACTAGGATTTTTCCCCCCACTCTGAAAGTGCTCTTGTCAGAAGAGTGAGGAATTAAAAGGTTCGGTGGTTAAATATTGCTACACATAATTCAAAAATAAATTGTCATTTTTTAAAGACAGATGGAGAGACAAACACATATGGATAAGAAATGCATGATACACGGACTGATCTGGAACTAGAAAAAGTGAAGCTGCCACCCTTCCCTTCTGTACTCAGGCCAGGCAGCTGAAGTGAAGGGGGGTGCAAGGCCTGGAAGGAAAGTGGTGGCGGTGAGGGAGGGGCACTATGGCATCGGAAGACAGGCACTTTAGGAGTGGAAACATCACTAGAAGCATTACGTTTGCAAGCGAAAGTCGGGGTTATTGTTTCACTGGTCAAGCTTTCAGACCACAGAGTAGAGACATTTAAATGTGCGATTTAAATCAAGCTAATCTTTTTTGAGATTGTCCATTTATTCAAAACATTAAACTTAATTGACGCTTCAAGACAGATGATTTTTTCCTTTCCATCATGGTTGTCCTAACTCTCACCGCTGCCTTCCTGCTGATTTCTTTTATTAGGCTCTTTGGGTCCCATAATTGAAGTTAATGTGCATTTCCACTGTCACCACGAGGCTTATTCATTTGTGACAGCTCTAAACCACCACCAAAATTCCAAACTGGGGAAAGGAAAATACATGATAAAAATATAATCTTATTCATTTTAAAGAGAAATTTATACCAAAATATTCATTCTTCTCTTTAGAAAAATAATCCCGGCATTTGTTATAATCTGGTTCCAAACATCATTGTATTGTTTTAGGGTTTTTTTTTTTTTAATTACTATGATTAAAAAAGCAAATAAAAAGGAAATGGGTATTTGTACCTACAGCTGTCTGATTTTCTCTGTTCTTGGTTCTTCCCCAGTGACGTACAGAAGAGAGGGTGGAGGTTGAACTTTTCATCCAACCAGGACAATGACAACTGCACCGTGGCTCGCCCGGCCACCCTAGGGATTGGAATTTTCCTGAAGAAAATTTTTATTTTTTTTTTTTTTAGTTCAGTTATCTTTGCCATGGGAAACTCACTCTGCTCCAGGTGCTGGCTAATTGATCCTTCCAGTGGTTTTGTGTTGCTTCTATTTTACAGATGAGATCACTGATTTTGGAAGCTTGGAATTATATTTTTTTTTCTCACAGGTCCACAACTAGTAAGTGACAGAACTGGAGCTGGCACCAGCCTCTCCATCCGCAAGGAGAGCCTCCCTGTACCCGTCTCCCCATAGCGAGGGCTGAAGGAGCTCATACCCCCAAAACACTTACAATGATGCCCTAGACAAATGATTGTCATAACTACCGGGTGGATCGGCCAAGTTCAAAGAGACAGAAAATTTAACAATATTTGGAATATCTTAAAATGATATTTCTCAGAGCACTGATAATGGACCACCCACATCAGACTAATCTGGGTGCTTATTAAAATGAAAAATTCCTGGACCCTATCCTAGACCTCCTAATTAGAAACTCTATAAATGGGGCCTAGAAATCTCAATTTTCAATAACCTCCCTACTGAATTGCTGAGCACACTAAGTTTTATAAATTGTCCTATAACCTAGTCAGGTTTATTTACATAATTTATAGTGGAGCTATCAGAGGTGAGGTGTAAATAATTAAAATAGTAATGATTGTAAAAGTGTTGAAGAAAATGAAAATTCACATCTGTTTAGTGGCACATTATTTGGATTTTTATGGCATTGTAAATTAGAGACTTAAGAAATGAGAAATATGGCCAAATTTCTTATTTCTTATTTTATTAATATTATTATTAACACTCTCATATTTAAATATTTTTTATACTAGTGGAACATGGAGGAAACAGTACTGTAGTCACAGCTACGTACACAGCTTCTACAGTCACGAGTGAACAAGAGTTCTCAGGCTTCTGAGTAATTAGTTCTCCTAACCTACTTTTGAGGAGCCACAGGTACAAGACAAGACCCTCTGTCTCTATTGTTCTTAGAGCTATTTAAACCAATCACAATACAATGTTCTCAATTATCCAAGGGCAAGGGGGACAGGGGCAACTGGACAATTGAAAACTTGGCTAATAGGGAATGACCAGTATATATGGTAGAGCAACTGGCTCGTTAAAAGCAATAAGGATGCAAGCACAAGCTAGAATTAAGAGGAACCTTCAAGTGTACGTTCAAGTGCATCTTTCAGCAGTATCAGCATCTTACAAGTTGTAGGTGCAAAGGTTGACATGGAATACATCATACATGCCTCCTCCCTCAGCTGACTTGTTTCCTGTCTCTTCACCGTTTCATGTTTTCCTACCTCGCATACACCCTAGATAATCCAAAATATTATTTCATAAAAAGACTGTGTATAATGAAAATGTATAGTTGCTTTACTTAAATAAGAAAAAATAATCTGCATTTGTAAATCCATTAGAGTTTTCCTTATAAGTCTGTTATCCTGACTCACGAGTGACTGTGTCGGTCACTTTCCAGTTAAAATAGTCTCCTCCAATGAAGTTTAAACATTCCCAACTTATGGTTTCCTCTTCAAAAAGCATGCAAGGCACATAATTCACTGTGGGCTCAAGGTGCTAGATTAATGGTCACATAATCATGAAAAATCTTCTGAAAGTAGTCAAATAGAAGCTGGGTTTCTGGTGTAAATGCAAAAATGTCAAAGATACAGCCAACGAAAACATTTACTTTCAATGTGGCCTTGTGCTTTAGATTATCACACTTATTTTTGAAATAATAACTCTTGTTTCATGTCTGTAAAGTCCATGAAATAAAAAGCATGATGTAATATTCATATTCAATTACATCAATGTTGAAAAGACATTCAGTTTTTGTATAAACGCGTTTTAGATGTTGGAAGAGATATGACATCAGAGTACTCTATGGTTTGTGTCAAAGACATTGCTGGCAGGTCTCACCCCTCATTGTATTCATTTATGCCATCAGCTGAGATGGTCTTTACAGACAGACCTGGAATTTGAAACCAAGACAAATACCAAATGATTTCCCTCTATGGGGGGCAAAACCCCAAACTCAAAGTGCAACTACTTTAGTTAGCAGTCCAACCTCAAGGAGGTCTACATGTTCCACAGATTTTTGAACACACAAACCTAAGTGTTTAGCAATCCTGAAACACAAAAATAAAATACAATTATTACTGTTTTGCACATGACAAAACTAAGTCCCAAAATACTTGAGCTTCCTTGAAGTAGGCAGAGAAACACCTCCTACACCCCAGGTCTATTGAGACAACAACTATATTTTTGGATGAAATGAAACTAATAAAAATCAAATCCAAAGCCCTTCCCATGGTTTGTGGAGGCTGCAAATTTTATTAGTTCTATTAGGGCACAATAAATGAAAGGCAATTGTGAAGCGGAGTTTGTGGTATCTCTTATTTTGAATGTTAGCTGTGGATTCCTCTGAGTTGGGCAGGCTGTGCCTGGTCCCACTGACAGGCTCTGCACTGGTGTAAGCACAGGTGGCAAGTGTTGGCGCATCGGTCACCCTTGCAGTCACATGTCCCCCATCTCTACCAGGTTGTCTTTCCACGCATGACATCCCAGAAGAGGAGGAGTTCAGTGGGCAATTGATAATCGAAGTTTACATTCCTTACAGAAAATCTATTAAACCAAGGAGTTAGTGTAATTAATAGTAGATATTTTTATGTACCTTAATTTTGGAAATGAGTCTTACAGTTAGTTACTGATGCTCAAGTCCTCAACATCAAGACTAAATTTCAGGGTTAATCATTTGTATATTTATGCTTACCTTAATACATATTTTTTTAGATCCATAAACCTCCAAAATGCAAGTAAAATGCATAGCAACTACAATAATTATAATAACATGAGCTAACATTTTGAGTACTGACCATGTTGTGAACATTTTATATGTACAAAATAATTTAGTATTTATAAATTAATCCTACCAATAGTCTTATGAGGGAGTTACTATTTATTCTTATTTTACAGATAAATGACTGAGGCACAGAGACATTAAATAACAGAAAATTATCTCTTTAGTCTCCATAATTTCTTTATTTTAAATTAGCTTCCTTCTCTACTCATGTAAAACATCTTTTTTCATCTATTTGCAGGACTGATATTCAGGTTCCCAAAAGATAGTCACATCTGGAATTTATGTACACACGTTGTCAAATATTTTTAATATCAACCTGGACTATATGCTGGTAAATATCAGGGTTCCTTCTCTTGCATTTCTATATAGGTAATTTCTATGCCAAGGTAATTTGCATACAGTGGGTGCTTAACAGAAATTGAATAAATGCAAGAAATCAGTGATACTGAGAAGGCTATTAGCTTCTCTCATCCTATTTTTTCATCCAGAAACAGGGAAGAATAACATCACAAAATACACAAAAGAGTTGTAAAGATCAAGTAGATCAAAAATACACAATATGCTTAGAAAATTCTAAAATTTTACATATATATACATATATATAATATGAGCTCTGTTAATACTGAAATTACTACTTCTGTTACCCTCTCCACTTTTTTTTCTTTTAAGAGATGGGTCTCGCTCTGTTGCCCATGCTGGAGTGCAGTGTCATGATCACAGCTCACTGCAGCCTTGACCTCCTGGGCTCAAGTGACCCTCCTTCCTTAGTGCCCCAAGTAGATAGGACTACAGGCATGCACCACAATGGTTGGCTACTTTTTTTTTTTTTTCATTTTCCTAGATGAGCTATTGGAGTTCCCTCCAGCCCAGGAACGGGATATGTTTTTTTGGTGTAATTTCTTATGAGACCGCTTCATATCCCAAGTAAAAACCTTGATACCTTTGCTGGGTTCCTAATCACCTAAGAACACCCTAAAAGGGCAAGAGTCAGAGGAGCCTCATTTACATAAACTGCTAAAAGAGGTATTGCTATAGCCATCAAAGTTTTTAACTTCCTTCAGGCCAAATATTGTCTCACAGATCACAAGTATAGACGTGCAGACAAATGAAAATCAAAACCAAACCAAATGGTGGTTACAGCTTTGCCCTTATTCCCCAGGACTCTAACTCCAGATTCGGGACTCTAACCCGCCAAGAGTTCCCTAAGGGTGACACTCTAACCCACAATTCTTATAAGACCAACAACAAAGGTATAAACACATATTAACAAGGCACCACCCAAAAGATATCTGATCCAGAAGCAGTTGCTTCTCCCAAAAGATAAACTGGCACAGAGGAGCCTCAAGTGCCACTGAGAAGTGGGGACTTCACAGCCAAGCCTCTAGACAAGCCAGTCTGGGTGACAGTACTCAGGGTGGGTAAAGGGCTCTGAAACGCCCTGAGGAGCCACAGTGCCCCAGGCAGGTGCTATCCCATCTGGGGTGCCGAATTTGTTACCAAGCAGTGAGCTCACCTCCTGATGTGCACAGACGCCAATACCATGGCAACAGTTTTTGGGAAAAGAAAAGGCTTCATTGCAAGCTTGGCCAGCAAAGAGATAGGAGGTGAGGCTCAAATCCTTCTCCTTCATCTGGGTTCTAGGAGCAAGTTTTACTGATTAGGGAGGACAGGCTGGTATGCAAAAAAATGCTGGTGAGGCAGGTTTTGGTTGGCGGACTTAAAACTCGACCATTTATGGTAAGGTATGATGAGGCAAATTTTAGCACCAGATTTTCCTGGCCAACAGACCTCTCACTTCTGAAAAGTTCCCAGTGCTCAGATTCTGGTCATACTCTGGTCCTTGAGGTTTTTTAGAAAGCAAACTTTGGTTCTGAATGTATTAATATTTGAGGTTAAGTTCTTTCTCTTCTGCACAGGCTCGGGTTATATGACTTGCAACCTGGGGCCTGTTATAACTGAAAAACAACTAACATCCACGTATTGACAAAGTTGGACCAGTTTGAACTGTTTCTGCAGTTACATTAGATTAATACTACACTATAATAATACATTTATTGTATACATATATAATGTGTGTATATATACATATATATATATATACACCAATTTCTCCTTCTCTTCTGTCTTATACCATAGGATTTTCCCCAGAAACAGTATCAAATATAAATAGACTGGTGTAGCAATTTTCCCCAGAACGCTTCTAAATGAACAATGTATTGTTAATGTAAAACCATATTCAACCTTTGACATTTAAACCATGACAAGCATTGACGCTGCTTCTAATCCAATTGTTTCACCTATTGGTAGTGGATGGCAAAACACATTAGCTGTAAATTGTGGCTAATAATGAATAGGACATTTACAGAAGAAACCAATACATTTCAGTTCTAATGAAAATTATGCACAGTCAATAGCAAAGAAATATCTTCTAATAAATCAAAATCAGGGTCCAGGAAAAGAAAAGAGAGCCTCAGTAAGAATCCAAAATGTGTGAGTTATCCTTACCCATAGTTAAATAGATTGGACTGGTTATATAGTCCATCAATAGTTAACTTGAAATTGTTTCTAGAACTCAAGAGGGAAACTTCAAATTGTTAATTCTGTGGTGAAAAATCTTTACATGACGGCTCATATGATTCACATATTAGGCTCTGCTCTAAGGACGAGCCTTCATTTTAGGGTCTGTAATAGACTTTCAAGGATAATTTTTATACTTTGAAATTGTGAGTTTCTGCAAATCTAGGAATTCTCTTCAGTGACATATCACTTCACCAGATCATAAAATATTTGCATTTGGATATCAATAGCAAAAGAAATGAACTCTGTAGCTCACAACAATAGGATACATTGAACACTTTTGGGCAAAAAAATTATACAGTAAATATTTTTGGAAAAGTCCCCTACCTGCCTCTTGGGGAAAAATATTATATTAATAAAAAAAATAAGAGGGCAGAGGCTTAGTCATGCCAAGCACAAAGAAACTTCCAGATCCAAAATATTTCTAAAGTAATTCCATTGAGCTTTTGCAATTATTCCTCAAGGGACCATTTCTGAACAGAATGGCAACTAAAGTCAGTTAATGTGAAACAAAGACTGTATGAGAAAATTCAGACTGCCTTTGGCATTATCTGCTTTCCACTCCCAAAGAATGCATTGATAGCAACAATGAGTGTGACCCAAAATACCCATGTCTGCTGTCAGCTATTAACAGAAGAGAGTAAGAAATTGAGACACAATAAAAAGAATTGTTTACTTACACAGATGAAATCTTAGTCATTCCTCTACATATACCACATGCCCGCGTAAGCTCTGATTATAACATCTGGGAGTAACAAATTATAAAATATTCAAAACATTATTAGGATTGCTGACAGAAGCATTTGGCTCATATTTACATGAGTCTTACTTATTTTCAAGCTGGATCTGAGAGCGACTGTGTCTGGCTCAAGTGCTCTCTGTGCAAGGATACTGCCAATCGCACCCCTTGCTCAGTGCACATTCTCCTAGTATAAATGTCCCAGGATGGGTGAAACTTCCGGAAAGAGGATGAAATCCTCACAATTTCCAGGAAGACGCACAGATGGGAGAAGTTAATGCATGGTATTGCTAAAGTGTGGATTATCAATATTCCTATATGATACTTTCATTTCAATCAGATGGACTCAATTCTCCAGATGTTCCCTGAAGCACAATACAAGGTACTAAATAATGAGCGATAAAACTCTGGCCCTGGGGTCATTAGATAATTAATGCCCATTTTTCTCTTATCAGCAAAGTGACACACACTACCCGTACATATCCTCTCCTCATTATTTAGTAAAAATGCAAATTCATTATCAAATGCACATGCATCTCTAGTAAGATAATGAAACCATTGCTAGAAACAGAAACATGTCAACCTGTCAAATCTAGATCCAAATTTATTAGAAAAGAGAGATAAGATCAAGAAAACAGAAATGGGTGTCTACGCTGAGTATGACAGAAACATTTATTGTACCAAAATGCAAAAAGCTATTTGAAGTCCCTACAGAGTAGCAGAAGCCAAACATCTAATTTCACTCTTTGTCTGAGCCAGATATTTCACAAACCACTTGGATGCCAAACATAGATCATCCATCTTAAGTTAAGAAGTCACAAGACTGCAATGTTTTAAATACATGTGTGATTGTAAGTGTTCTGATGCCCCACGACATCCCTAGACAAAAGGAAAGGTTATTGGAGATGGGACCCTGGTTAAAACCCAAACCACATCATCAGTATAATAGACCAGCAATTAAGCATACATTTGATTATGTCAATCTTTTTTTTAAAGATCCCAGTGCTTTGCATTATTAAAAAGCCACACCACTTCCTTTCATGATAAACTTGCTTCGCATCTTTGATGAATAAAGTGGAACTTTTCTGGAAATGAAAATATCAAATTCTCTTTATGTGCCATTTCAGTTAAATTATAAAATTTTGTAATATTTTTGAAAAGCATAGTTGTACAAACAGCAATTAAGAAATCTGTGTTTTTCCCCTATGTGAACATTGATTGAGCAACTCCCCCCTTTAATTTTTACCAAATGTTCCTATCTTTGTGACTCTTTAAGAAAAGCCTTGACTTGCTAATAATTCACTTGTATTTGCTTTGTAAATTTAATAAAATTTATACATAGAAGTTTTCCACTTACCTATGAAGTTTGTTTCCTATAGCTGTGTTTCCCAAATGATATCTGTATTTAATATTTATTTTTATAAAAGTATGTTAAATGTTTCCTGAGATTAAAGCAAAACAAAAGTGAACAAAGACTACATTGGCATTATTTTCCCCTGAAATTTATTTTTAAAATAATGGAAGAAAAATATTTTCTCTTAGTATGAATTATGGATCTTCCATTAATAAATGCCAGTCAATAAATGGCAAATCCATAATTCATAAAAATTTTAAAACTATTTTTCCTCTCTTAATAAATTGTGAGCCATACCTGAGAATAATGGAGAGGCATGTGCGAGACCACTTGCTGTAAAACCACAGGACCGTCAGTCCTGGGTACAGGGGCCCCACTGCCGACTCCCAGCTGCATCGACATACATCATCAATTTGATCTTTCCATGTACGTGTATGCTTCCTTTCAACTTCAACTGGTAGCTGTGATAGTATTGGTTGTTTATTGCATAGTAAACAATTCTACAAAATTTGTTACCCCATAGTTCTAGGGATGAAATCAAAACTATGTTTTTTTAATGAAAACCAGAATATCATGATTCCCAAATAGTTTTTGAAAGATAAAAGAGAAAAAAGTAATACTCAAAATTAAAGAACACCAATTATAGATTTATTATTTTAAAATTTAGAAGTTAGGCCATCCTAGAACAAAACAAGTTGTTGGGTTTTAGATTATTCTAATGCAATATATTTGGTAGGGATGAAATATGCAATTTCTGTGCTGCTTTTTTTTGAACCATATATACCTGTGTAAAGTCATATCTTCATATTACATTGAAATGAAAAAATATTTTATTGATAAAAAATTTGTTTTACATTTGCTTTTGAAAATCCAAAAGGTTGTATGATTTCTAATATTCAACATATATATGATATAAAGACTTCAAAGCACAATTTGTATTTTAACATGTTTTCTGTATGTCCTGTTTCATAAGGATGATATAACATGAAAGATGTTTTTCTTTCTCCTTGTGAAATGTTTTTGTTCCTATGGCATAGACTTAGAAAGGCAAATATGGTTGGAGATTGGAGGGAATTAATCCTTCATTCGTATTCTCCTGTAGCTTCCAAACTGATTAAAATTAGATAATAATAGAAGAGCAGAACTGATTAAGAATAGATACAACCATACATGGTATTTCTGCACAGGAGCTGGATGCGAACTAAAACACATTTAGTGCCCACGTGCAAGATAGAGGTTCTGGATGAGAATACAGCTTGGTGCTAAAACAAAAACAGGCCCCCTCTGACTTCTGCTCTAACTTGGATCTTCTGATCTAACTTATCTCACGAGGCTTGAAGAAGGAAATAAACCACAGATGTGTAGAGAGAAAGACCTTTCCTTCTTGTTTAGGGAGGCAGAAGTACTTCCTGTGGTCTGAGGGAGGAACTCAAGAAAGGGAAGAATGGAATTTTGAAAAATTTCTTATAGCAACTTTATTAAAAATGATATAATAAAACATGTTATAATTTTTTGTGATCACTTCACCAGAAAAACTGTATAGTATGAAGATGTCACATTTGTGATGCATACTAGAAGGCATTTAGATTCTTAGTTCTTAGTTCTGCTAAATCTTAGTTCTGCTACTTAATGTGTTATAATTGTTTCATCTATATAACACAAGGATAATAGTACTATTTCCTTCACATCTGAAAAGCTCTCAACTGTAAAACACAATTTGAAACACCGCTAGGAAGGAAGACTACAGACAATTAAAATTGACACAAAGCTCTCTTAATACAATGAATTTCTATTTTGTGTGCTTATTGAAAAAAGTAATTATACATAGATCCTTTAAATCATATACCACTGTCATGTATATATAAAAAGGCAAATATAAGTAAGATAAATTGGTTTAGATATTTCTAAGACTTCTTCACGTGCAGACTCCAACTCTTTCAAATCACCTCTGGAATCAGATTCGTCAGTGTCTTACAGCATCGCCTGTAGTGCTATTAAAAGTGTCTGTGGTACAGCACTTCTTATTAATACTAGAAACACATAAACCTCCTAAAAGGCATTGGTTCTGGTCTCCTAAGCTGGCTTTATAGAACCAGCCTACATTTGACCCTGCTTCAGGACTGCTTCTAAACATGTCTGGTTATTCATTGTCCCTACTACCAACCAACAATTTTGTGGCTCCTAGGTTTTTTTTTTTTTCTTCTTTCTTTTATTTCAAAATATTATGGGGGTACAAATGTTTTGGGTTACATGGATTGATTTTGTTATGCTTGAGTTAGGGTTATAAGTGTGCCCATCACCCAGATAGTGTTCACTGTACCCGTTAGGTAGGTTTTCGCCCATCCCCTCCTCCCTCCACCCCTGCTTGATTTCCACGGAGTTTTACTTCCCTCTGTGCACATGTGTGCTCACTGGTTAGTTCCAGTTTGATAGCGAGTACATGTGGTGCTTATATTTCCATTCTTTAGATACATCACTTGGGATAATGGGCTCCAGTTCATCCATATTGTTGCAAAAGGCCTTAATTTATCCTTTTTCATGGCTAAGTAGTATTCTGTGGTATACATACACCACATTTTGTTAATCCACTCATGCATTGATGGGCACTTGGGTTGATTCCGCATCTTTGCAATTATGAATTGTGCAGCAATAAACATTTGAGTGCAAATGTCTTTTTGATATTAATAAAATGACTTCTTTTCCTTTGGGTAAATTGCCCAGGAATGGGATTGCTGGATCAAATGGTAGGTGAACTTTTAGTTCTTTGAGGAATCTCTGTACTGTTCTTCGTAGATGTCATACTGATTTTCAGTCTCACCAACAGTGTATATAAGTGCTTTAAGAGTGCCCCTGGGGTTTCCTTCCTAGCTCCCTATTCTGCACAATTTGAGCCTGGTGATTTTGATGTTTTCACATATCCAGGTAACAACAAATACCACCTTAGCTTTTGCCTCATGGATAGGGATTGCCAGAAGTCATCCATTTTAGAATATATTCTAACTTTAGAACTGTTAAAATATGAAACACATATGCATCATAAAATTGATAGAAAATAGTAGAGTTGCTATAGATTTAAATGAGTTAATCCATCTAAACACCTTAGCACAGTGTCTGACCCAGTGTAAGCACACACCAATATGAGCAGTTACTGTTATTCCTAGTTAACCTAGCACATGTTAATGAGCCCCACTTGGTTAATAATATCAATTAATGGAAATTTTACTCCACAACTCTTTTGTATTATTGCCTCCTTAACAATGAAGAAAGTTCTTTGGAAAGTTAAATGCTAAATAAACTTCTCTAGGCAGTGTCTTCTATTATGTTGAGTATTAAGCCGGTGGTTCTAGGGAAAAAGAAGTCTGTGAAGTGTTATAACAAGCCCTGATTGAGGTATCTGTTGAATCTTTATGGCATTTATGAAAGTTTAAATTTAATAAAAGAGACAGAATTATCCTGCCTTTCCCTAATACAATTTACATAGCAACCTGAATTAAAACAAAACTGTTTTTACTCTACACTAATGCTTAGCCATTTATGACCTCCAAGAGCAGGGCCATAGGAACGTGTTGCTGGGAGGGTCCATTATTTTATTTTTTTCTGTGTACTAAGAAGAGATGATGAACGCCCATCAGAAGCCTTCCATGGCCCGGAATCAGAAAGAAGGAAAGACTACATTAGACTTCAGGCTGGTGGCTGAAGTTCACCTTTACTCACAAGAGCATTTTAAATAATGTAAGCTTATACTTTCATAAAGTTATGGGAACCTACCTGAAAGTAGACTACTGAGGTTTGATTTCATTTCATAAATTCACCTTCCATTTACAATCCGGTACATTGAAATGCACATTCCGGCAACAGTGAAGGATCGCTGCCACCTATAGGCACAGATCGGATTAGAGAAACAGCTCAATACCTAAGAAAAATGAGTGTTCTAGGATTTAAATTAGAAATATTCTGGTAGAACAGTACCTAGCAAAGAGAAATAGCAGCTTATAATAGAAATCTTTTAGAGACAAACCTTTTGTCTGTCGCTTTTACTGACTGAATCACTCATCCAAAAAGACATCAGTGTAACCTGTGAGATGAATGAAGTATGTTTATTTATATGTAATGTACTGAAGTTTCAAAATACTAATTTCCCACATAGTTGGAAACATGTAGAAATAAAGTACATGGCTTTCTAATTTGTTTTCTAAGAGTGGCTTGCTAAAATGCAAAAGCAACTGTGATTATACAATAAACACGAGTCTTCCTTCTCCCCTAACATAAGCAAAGAGAAAGGGAAAAGTTGTTATTGCTAAAACAAAATAGAATGCACAGAGTAAGAATCCAATTCTAAACCTCTACTAAAGTATTTCCTTGTTTGTCAAAAAGAACTGGTTCCCATAGATTTCCTGCAAATGCATGTTTTCAGTGATCAGCCAGATGTCCAAACAACGAAATACCATCCTGTGAAAAAGCCTGTGCTTATGGTATCCCTGACATACCCAGGCCAAAAAGTGGCTTTGGCCAGATTCCTCCTTCTTATGCTCTCAAGTCCTACTTCCAGATAAGAGAGATTCAGTTACATGTGGAATTGAGAGTAAATGCCTGGAATGTATCCACGCCAATTCACACTTTGTTAATGCCAGCATTGTTCGGTCTTAACCTGGGTATTCAATCCCACTTTCTTGCTTTTGGACCCTTTTGATCTGGGAAGAGGGTTGGCCTAGAAGCAAAAAATGGATTTGGTAAAAACTGAGTGGATGGAAGAGCTCAGGCATTCATTACCTCCCAGAACAATAGAAACTATTTCTCCAAGAATTGTTTTGATAAGAGGGTGGCAAATCCATGCATTCATCTCAGTGAAGCTTTTCCGGGTAGTCTGTTTTAAACCGATCAGATTTAGTCTTCGTGGCACACACTCTGCCTTTTCCTCTCTCAGTATCACTCACAAGCTAAGAGATAGGCGTGTCTCAAATTTAAATAGAGTAAACCCAGAGTTCTTAAATTATGAACTATGTGTCAGCGCAGCAAACATAAGGCTAGCCTCAACAAACACTATGAATGAAGTAAGATCCTAACAAAGATTTTGTTTATTGGCAGGTTTACACCAAAGATAATCAGTGGTTCTACGAACCTGCAATAAAAGCATAGGTTACTACCTATGTTTTGAAAGGGAGTCAAGCTTGTAGCATCAAGGCCAGTAGTGACATTTGCCTCCACATAGGCTTTGATGGCAGCTCCAAGGTAAAGCGAGGCCTGTTCTTTTTTTTTTTTTTCTTTTTTTTTTTTGAGACAGAGTCTCACTCTGCTGCCCGGGCTAGAGTGAGTTCCGTGGCGTCAGCCTAGCTCACAGCAACCTCAAACTCCTGGGCTCAAGTGATCCTACCGCCTCAGCCTCCCGAGTAGCTGGGACTACAGGCATGCACCACCATGCCCGACTAATTTTTTCTATATATTTTTAGTTGGCCAATTAATTTCTTTCTATTTATAGTAGAGACGAGGTCTCACTCTTGCTCAGGCTGGTTTCAAATTCCTGAACTTGAGCAATCTGCCCGCCTCAGCCTCCCAGAGTGCTAGGATTACAGGCGTGAGCCACCGCGCCGGGCCGCAAGGCCTGTTCTTCACTATCAGTGAGCCCTGGGCGCCATGCTCACTCCTATAATCTCAGCACTTTGGGAGGCCAAGGCGAGAGGATCACTTGAGCCCAGGAGTTTGAGGCCAGCCTAAGCAAGATAGTGAGACTCTGTTTCTACAAAATAAAAAAATTAGCCAGTGTGGTGGCATGCACCTGTAGTCTCAGCTACTCAGGAGGCTGAGACAGGAGGATTGCTTGAGCCCAGAAGTTTGAGGTTGCAGTGAGCTATGATGATGCCACTGCACTCCAGCCTGAACAACAGAGTGAGAACCCCTAAAAAAATAAATAAAGACACTAATGCCTTCAATTAACCTTTTTTCCTGGACTCCTCACAGTCTGAAGTAGGCTATCATATTATTTCAAAACATTGTTCTTGGTTCTCTCTTTTCTGCCCATAGCAGGACACAAGAAATAGGAACTTTTTGATAAAAAGGAGAAAAGAATCATCTTTTACTGTCTTCCATCTTTCCTCCTTGAATCAAAAGTTGCTTCCCAATTGTTCAAGATTACTTAAGACAGGCAGAGAATTTGTACCAATTTGTAGATGAAGTATTGTGCATACTATAGGAAGAAAAAAAATTTTGATCATCATGTGTAAATATTTTATAAGAATCATTAGCCCCACTAAATGAATTAGGAAACATTATAGCACAGACTGGGTGGCTTGATCAGGGTCAGACACCTGGTATGTGAAAGGCAGGGCACTGAACCCAAATTTGACAATGCTCTTTGTGCTATGTTTCACTTACTAGCAGAGGGGCGGAGTTGGGCTACCACAGCTATAAATCCACAACATTCACTGGTTTAATCAACTGCTAACCTCTCTTCTACCATTATCTGGAGCTTCTGTGGAACTCTATAATCAGACTTGCACCTGGATGCAGAAAATTAATAAAAAAGCATTTTGTCTACTCTTAGGGAAAACACACAGTATATACCTATCACCTAAAATTATAGAAATAAAGTTATTTTCAAGACTTTCCGGTCTTGAAAGTAAATAAAAGGCATCACAGGTAAGAATTATGTTTAGTATACTGATAGGTAAACCAGTGTGAAGTCTATACTGTAATACAGAGGGTATAATTGCATTCTGAAATGTTTAAAATCAAAGATTCATACATATCCTTTTCATATAAATACAATTAAACAGGTCAAATTGCCTTTTGTTTAATCAATAAACCAAAATGATTTGAAAGAACAATATCATGAAGCTTTGCTGAACCAGTGTTAAATCCATTTTTTCTGAAGTAATGAAGCATAGAAACCTTCTGGGTTTTGGTAATGCATAACAAACAAATTTGTGCATCATTCCTGACCTGTGTATGAGTGTCCTTGAACTACACTTGAATAAAATGTCATAGTGAGAAGAACTAATACAGGTAAAGCAGGTTTCAAAACACAAAAGGGCATCCAAGGAAACTGGAATCTCCACCTATGAGCAAGCTTGACCCATAACATTGGCTTTGAATTTGTAAGTAAGGGAGAGAAAGTAGATGAGGCAGGGCATATTTTTCTTTCTCAAAGCATTTTATAGACTTTGAAAGTCTAGTATATTTAAATTGATTTTAGCATATTAAAAAAAGTAGAAGAAAGCAAACAATCCCAGAAAGTGTAATCATCATGTATGCAATTTCCATAATAATACAAATGTGATGATATTGGACAAGGCATTAAATATTAACATGCAAACCAACTCATTGCAGACAATTCAATTCAGATCATCTGGCAACGAAACAACCTTGAGCATATGTTCAATAATGGCACCGAAATGAAGTGACTGCCATTTTTAGAAGTGAAAACATGTTTGTGGCAACCCAAATATCTGCTGTGAATTGTAAACTGTAATAACGGGAACACCAAGCCTCCGAGTCCCAGCATGTGCAGTGCCTCCAGCCTCGGCATAAAGGCAGGTCTACCGTGGAGGTCGGCATACATTTGCTGAAATTAACACATAGGCAGCAGTATATAGATAGGAGAATGTATGTTACACTTTTCGAAAGTGTGGTGTAAAGTTCTAAACATAAAGCAGTTGTTATAGAGTATCAAAATGAAAACTACACAGAAGCAGTTGATGTTTGAATCATATTTTCCCATCAAGTTGAACAACCATATTTCTAAGTAACATGTAATTCAAGCCCTGTCATGTCTCAGAATTAATAGCCCAGATTCTTAATTCTTACTGAGGTTGACGAATTATTATTTCTTACGGCACCAGTCACACTTGATCATAAGTAGCATCTCTACTCATAACTCTCCTTCCACCAAATTGAGCCTAAGTTTATTTGTCTAACACAAAACGCCAAAAGGTCTATGATGTGCAATGAATCAAATGTTCTACATTAATGAGTAAAATGTTTCATGTGTGGAAAATGATTCTCCGGCTTCCGAATGGCTTTATACAAATACAAAGCCACAGTTGCTAAGCTATTATTTCACTTCCAGGGTAAATGTCTGCTGTCTAATATTTTAGAAGTAGTACTAAGTTGTTTTCAAGTCATTGAGCCTGAAAGCATTGAAATGCCACAGATTATATGTATACATATTTTTTCCTGGCATCATCACACACTTGTTTTTCTTAACTTTTCTTAACTTGAGGATCTATCAAGAAAATAATATTATACTACCATTGAATTCATAAACCTTCTTTGAGGAAACAGGGCCTCTGAATATTCATGACATTCTATGTCATTAGGTTCTGCTAAGTATTCTAAACAACATAAATTAAAGTCTATTCTATTATTTAGAATGTGCTATTAAGAAGGAAATGGGAATCTCTAAAGGCATAGCAGCAAAAGCACAGAGGACAGGTGCAATTGATTATATGATCTTTGGTCACTTCATCTTTTATACTATCAGCTTGATCATCTACAAAATGGGCATATGGTACCGGTCTCATTATAAAGCTTTAATAAGGTTATTTATGTAAAATACAAGGCCCAGCACATGGTAAATGCACAGTAGGCATCATTTTATCATTGCCCTTCCCCACTTCACACACTTGCATTCCCGTATGAAGTCAGAAGGGAAGAAGGCAAGGGGCCTCACCCCTTCTTTCCTGTCTAACTGTACAGTGGATAGTTCAAGACCAAGGAATCACTGATCAGTTTATAAACCCAAAGGAAAGAAACCAAAATGATGGATTTCACATTTGGTAGTATAGTAAGGGAGTAAATTTGATATAAATCCTTATGTTCTTCACCAGGTAAAGTTTTCAATACGGTGTGACTGCCCCAAATCCTTAGCCCTAGCCCTAGCCCAATCCACTGCGTCGTCCGTGGCACAAATACTTCAGCACAGGCAGGAGCACGAGGACATGCTCCGTTTCGCCTCCACGACCTAAAGCAGCTCTTATTTTACCGTGACAGAAGTCAGTCTCAGTCAATCAGGATGGGAACCTGCAGCCTTAGGGCCACATGTGGACTTCTGGATCCTTGACTACCGCCTTTTGATGAATTCAATTTTACAGAACAAATCCTTTCAATAAAGGGATTTCTTCTGTGAAGTTTGGATTTGGTCCAGGGGGGATCCGGAGGGCCACATGTGGCCTTGAGGCTGCAGGTTCTCACCCCTGCCAGTGATGCTTCAGGTAAGCATGTCTCTGTGGAGTAGACTCTCCAGCCCCATCAGATTACACTTTCTATAAAGAAAAAGGGGACCTTTACTGGTCCTGATTATAACTTGGAAATGAATATATTTCCAGAATAACTATCTGTAATCCACAGCCTGCCTTGAAGTGCTACCTCTTAGTCTTAACTTCTTTTGGTGTGATGTCCTAGGAATATTGAATTCACTGACTCTGCAAAGAAATTCAGAAAAACCAAAGGTTAAACAATGATCAGACTATTACCATTAGCAAAATTCATTATTGTAATCTTTATTTTTGAAAATTGATAATTGATGTGTATACAGTATTAAGGCTTTCTGCTAATACAATGTATGTAACTAGAAATAAATGTTCACTGACTTTTCAAATAACAGAGTTCTCTCTAAGCAACTACTAATGTACTGATGTAAAAGACATAAAAATGAAAAACCAAAGAAAGCACTCCCTGAAAAACAAGACACACTATGTCAAAAAATGACTTATTTAAATTTTGTTGGATAAGAGTGATCAATCTTCTATACTTATATTTCTACATGAAAATAGGGTCAAATTATTGTTTAAAGTATTTCTAGTTGTTAGCTCTTATCAATGAACTAAAGCATCTGAAGGCATGATTTAAGCAAAGCTTAAAGATTCTTCATGAAGGAAGTTCAGTCTCTGAGAAGCAAATCTATGCTCTGTCTTCCATCATTGGAACTAACTATACTCCCCCAAAATACTACATTTGATTTTATAATGATGCAGGAGTATGTTAAAAGAGATTTCCTCAAGGTATGTTTGAAAGCGTACTTCTCTTTTGAAACTATTGGGGGATAAAAATACTATAATATTGCAAGATTAAAATTACACACTTAAGTATATTTATACACACACATACAATGACATTTACATCAAAAGTAGATTTGGAAAAAAAGAAAGTTGGAAATAAGATCTTTACAAGGCTGCGTATATAATTGTGGAAATGTCTTTTTAACTCCTTATTGAATACCTCTTTTAAAATGCCAAACTTTCTGCCTTGATTGAAATGCTGTCCAGATTGACGTAAGTAGTTGGCTCTCAAACTTGAGTTCCTGAGCTTAGATCACAGAGGTAGCACATAATCCTGATGCAACTTTGTGTCCGCTGACATTGCAAAGCGTGATAAAGCATCTCAGCCCCTCCAGTCTGTCTGACACAGCACAAAGCTGAGAGCGTTGTGGAAAATTGAGTCTTGACAGTATCTTCCCCTCACAGGCCTCAGCTCAGAGCCTACGATCAGATTACACTTGATCCAACTGGACAAACTCCCCACATGCACTGAACATAACTCCAATTCTTAAGGGCTTTCCTGAGACAACAACAAGGCCAAGAAGAAAACTTCTGAGATTTTTTTAAAGCTGAATTTAAGGCATTACATGGATACCGTTAAAGAATGGAAATTGGAATGAGGACAGTGCCAACCTTTAGGACATCATCTGGGTCATATTTCTCTATCAGTGTCTCAACTCTGCCTCGGAGGAAAGTGGATTCATTTCAAGGGCTGGCCAACTTAGGCCCTTTCTGACAAGGCGGCTGCTATTAAAGCCATGGCTTCAGCTTGGATGGTATTTATGCTTTGGATCACTGAACTCAGGCAGGTATCCCAGCAGCTCATTTTATAGGCCAGTGAACACGGCATAGACAGTTCGTGATGACTGGGAGAAATCTGAACTGATGACGTATGATGTGAAGAATTCTAAATACTATTACCATTCACCTCATTAACCCAGACCAATGTTAGAGTTTGAATTTTTAATGAAAATCTCAGCTACTGCTTCTACTTAAATGCAAATGCATTTTAAGCATTTTCTAGAAGACTAAAGCTACCAATATGTTGAATAATGAAAAAATTGAATATAGCAAATATTACATTTATTTTCTTTGCTATCTGTGTGCATACATATGCAAGCACACATTCATGTTCAATAATTCAAGAGCAGACAAGAACCATTAACAATGCAACAGAAGAGCCAATATTTACTGAATTAGGCCTTGAAATTCATGCAAGATATTTAACGATGTCTTCAGGATTTCCTTCTTCAAGCTGCATCAGTATGCTTCCCAGTAACAATAAAGCGCTGGTGATTAAGCAGAGTATACAGTTTTCAAGGTTTTGATCAATTATTCTGCTAAAAAACTTTGAAATTTTATATCCAATAAATGTTCAAGTGTGTATATTGCAAACTAGAAAATTTCACCTATGCTACTCGATTCTATTCCACTCTATTTTATTTGTTAATAAGCTAATATGTCTGTGATGTTTAAGTGTAAAGGCAGGTGGGTACTTACAACTTAAAGATATATTTTTCAAAAATGTTAGAAAGTACAAACTCTAGCTACCCCAGATACCTATTTTTGTGACTACAAAATTTAACCCTACATAGCATATGTCTTCACATACATTGTCTTACTGAACTTCCTAAAGATTTATGAAGTAAGTGGAGATTGATATCTTTATTTTATAATAAGGAAAATGATAGTTAAAAAATCTTAGATTTCACCCTAATTTTAATACCCATAAGTAGTATCAGAGATTGAAATTCTGTCTTCTGGTTCCAATTCTAGAGCTTTCTCCACTATAACATTCTGCATCTCAGCAAGAGATATTAAGTCAACAGTCTTTTGACTGTACGTTACAGAAACTTAACTCTGAAAAACTTAGGGTACAGACATTGATTTATTGATGCACAAAATTGCAAAGTCCAAGAGTATATCTAGCTTCTCACACAATCAGATCCAAGGGCTCAAACAGTCCCATTGAGGGGGCTCTCTTTCCTTTTCTCTTCATTTTTGAGCATTATTGATCTTTTGGCATTATATTTAAGTACATTCTCCATATTTGGTGGAGGAGTTGGCTTCTGACATGTCCTTAACCAAAAGAAAAACGACTGTCTGATACCTGAAATCTAACACCACATCTTTGAAGACTATCCGCTGCATTTGGGTCATATGTCCTTCTCTGCACTAAACACTGTGGTGAGAAAGTGGGGGCTCTGTTTAACCACACCTGAGCCTTGTGCCCACTTCTGAGAGTGTGGGAAGAGCCGCATGTGGTGTCACGTCACCTGAGCCATATGAAACAGAAGGCACTTGAAAAAAGTGTTACGCTGTTGTAAGAAATGGAGACATTGTACCCACCACACACACGCTCATGCACATACACACACATAAATGCACATACACACAGATTGTCTACCACAATCTGTCTGAATCCCAACATTTTACTGCTAGTTCCTCCTTTCTTCATAACTTTTAACATTTTTACTTTTAAAATATATGCTTGGGTCAATATGTAGATATTTTCTAGCCATTTCCTAAAATAATAATAGCTAACGTTTATTGAGCATTTACTATGTGCTGGGCACTGCACTGATACTGCCTTTATACTGATTGCCTCTTTTAATATGAAGACAACTTAACATGATAGGTACTGTTTTTGACCTTTATATTATAGTATGGGAACGTGTGTTTTAGAGATTAAGAAACTTTCCCAAAGCCAATCAGCCAGTGAGTAGCAGAGTCAAGATTCCAACTCTGACAGTCGGACCCTGGAATCCACACTCTAACACCATGCAACACATCTAGTCATAGACCCTTGGGAAGGTCTTAAACATGGTAGGTGATTGTGTGTGTGCACACAGGTGTGCTCTGGCCATGATAGTCAATAAGAAGTGCAAAGCTACCAGGTGTTCAGCTGCAGCTCCTTCTCTACTTGCCTTAAAATAACTTGAATGAAAATAATATCAGAGAAATCAACCTTTAAAAATGCTAAACTTTTCCATAAACACCTCTAGCTGGAGGTGGCAGCAGGGAAATAACCCAAGAAATATGAGACATTAGCCCTATTCCAAGGTAAACATACCTTAAAATACAGAGAAGTTCAAACCAAAATAGGTCAGCTGGCTAACAGTAGATTTTTCTTTTTTCACCCTGTGGAATATTTTGAGGATTCTTTGTATAGAAGTCCAACATAAAATATCATGTAAAAATATTTCAGAAAACTTTGCTGCCAATCACAATAAATTTGTGATCCAGAAACTAAAAGGGAAGCAAATAGCATTTATCATAAATGAAGCATATGTAGGGATAATTAGATATAATTAATAATTAATGGGGGGAATTCTACATAAGGGGCTTTAATTTATTAATACAAAAATTTAAGATAGAAAATTAAATAGATATCATGTCATTGTAATGCTAAATTATGACCAAAACAGGTTCATATTTTTAACATGAATTATTATCAACTCTGATCAGCTTATTTTGGTCTTGTACAAATTCTTGGAATTGTTTGTTGTTAACAATAGTTTATAAAGATGTATTTGTATGCACTACTTCTCATTAAATAGCTGTCAAAAATGAAGAATGCAAAAGTCTGCAGGTTAGGGTAGGGGAATGAATCAGCCCAGTTTTGTGCCACTCATTTGGCAACAAGCCCTGCGTTGTTATTTGTATGTACCAGGCAATCAACAATTTTCTGGGCATTTATTATCTTCTCATTAAGAAAATTCCAATTACTACAGTTGGCAATATTTTGTCTGTCTGCTTCCAACCCATGGTACAAATATAACTGGAATTTCTAGGGTCCCCTTGGGAGATTAGAAGTGGACACGTTATCTTGTTCCAGTGGTAGCAATTAGATCCACTATTTCCTGCATTGGTAAAATTCAGGTTACTGACTGTAATTGTATAACATTTTCTTTAGGATGCATATAAAATATGAGTAGCAGGGCAATTTTACCTTGGAATGCATTCTGAATGTGTTTATACAGTACTTTCCAGTTTTCTTATTCTTGTCACCATTCTGAAGCACGTTACTACTCCAAAGTTGTTATTTTCTTTCTTTCTTTTTACATCATCCAGATGTTCTAAGTTATTTCTGCACCACATGGGCATGATTCAGATAAATAGCATCCTAAGCAACATTTCTGTTTCTGGCATATAATTATTGGTTAATATTATTGGTTCTTTTTTGTTTAATTGAACTAATCTTGCCCCAACACTCTCATTATCAGCAAGTGTTGATAGGCACACACCGTGTACCAAGAACCATGCAGTGCTGAGTAACGGCAGAGCTCCTGGCTCTAACATGTGTTTTCCAGGTACACATCATAGTGCTCTCTGGTTGAGTCTCACCTCCCCAAATCCTTTCCTTCCCTGAAGAACCTGGGCAGTCACACGTCCTCTGCAGCACCATCATGGCTCTCCTCTTGGCATATTTGTTGTTCCTCCTGGGACATTCCCAGAACCTTACGGGATTCCCATCCCTCAAGCTAATAGGAAGACTTCAGGCGGCAGTTGGCGTTTCTGTTGTGGCTTGGTTACATCACCCTTTCACTTACCTTTCCCATCATCTCCACCCCTGAAGTTGACACAATCGATAGCTACTTGTATTTTTCTAGTTCTGTCTACACACACACACACACACACACACACACACACACACAGAGTTTGTATTGGGGAGGGCACAGAAAGAATCCCACCCCCCTGCTACCCCACCAGTACTACCCAAACAAGCCGATGCAACCTGATTTATTTTCTCCTTGAGCTTTTTTCATTCCTGAAACAGTCTCTGGAAATTAAGGGTGAGTAGCACTTGTCCACTGTATCCAGACTTGATAAAGAGTTTATTCTAAGCATTAGTCACCATCTCCAATATATCTCATCATTGTGGCTCACGTGAGTTTTATCAGAGTAACACGAAAATAAAATTTCTAATAACCTATCCTAAAAGAGAAAATTTCTATTGCACCTTCTAAAATTCTCACTGCATACAAATCATTAAACATATGATCCCTTCCTTCAAAGAGTTTGGAGGTTAAGAGAAAGGAATGAAAAGGGGGAAAATGGGTACTTTTTCCCAAGGACTGATTTTTTTTTTTAAAATAAGAGTAAGTCCTCTAATTCAATATTGGGCACAAAATGATTACAGGGACCATTTTCTCAGTGGTCAAGTTTAAATATTCATTATTATGTCTACTCCGTTATTACAAAAGGAAATCTACGAGTAATCAGAAAGTTTGTGGAGTATGAGAGCTTCAAATCGTGCATATTTTCTGAGAGTACAAGTGAAACAAATTCAAGTGAAAATTGGTACATGAATGAAGGAATAAGATGTCATAGTTCAGTCACTTTAAAAATTGCTTTGTTTTGTTAAGGTTTTATTACATTGATCTTTCATTTATTGACTGTATGCTTTTTTTTATTTGTATGCCCTCCATAATTGAGTCTGTAACTTTTAGTTACTCTTTTACACCAGATATTTATCCTGCCTGGACATAGTGGGCATATATCCCAGTTTGCCGGGGAGAGTCCTTGTTTCTTACACGGATTACATGGTCACCCTGTTCATAGATATGTTAGGTTGGATTCATTTCGCCTTACCTCAAGGCGGAACCTGAGACAAAGGTTTGCGCGCATGTAGGTTCCTGCGAGAAGGGAGCCACAGGGACACAGATGGGTGCAGCAGCAAGAGTGAAATCCAGAAACAGAAAACGCAACACTAGGGTGTGTGCGGAGCCGAACATCCTCATTACCTGGGGTAACCAGACTCACTTCCTCCGGAAGAACTCCGAAGAGATATGTAAAATGGGTTTCATTATTGTCTGCCTGGGACATAGAAGAATGGGATCATTTATTCACTATTTTTTTTGCCCATTAGACGAGGATTTCCAGAAAGGTTGTTTTTTCCCTTTCTCCTAAGGTTTGTGCATGCATCAGAATGTTTGAGCAGAGTCCCACAGTGGTCGCACGCAGGGGCACTAGACAGCAGCAGCTGTCCAGTGTGCTCAGGACGCCGTGCAAGCGGGCCACAGTGCGCATGCGCACAGTGCGGCAAAGCCGCAGCCAAACTGCAGACCGAGTGTATGAGAGTCAGGGTCAGAAGCTGTCTAAACACAATCTGCCTCTTGCACCACTTGGATAATACCGACGTCCTACATTAATCACAGTCTCTCAGAGAGTATTCAGAAAGACAGTCAGCCCCAAATTCCACAAATCGTTCAAAATAAGAGGCTGTAGTAAAACACAGTCACTACTGCTGCAATTGTTGTCAGAATCTTACCGGAATTCTCCCTCTCCTTTCTCTGATGCCGGTTCTGACGTTCCCGCACTCTCACCTGGCTCTACAGTGGGTCTAGGCTGCTTGCCTGTTTGGGGGACACTGACCTTCGTCCCCGAAATAGCAATGCTCTTACTTGCTTTCTCCTTGCCAGGTCTAGGTTGCTTCCTTTGCCCATAGGTGGTTATCACTGGGAATAAAAGTACCAAGGAATAGCCCAGTGAGTGCCCTGATTTCAGACCTGCTCTCTTTGTGTAGCGGCAGTACTTGCTTTCAGGGTAACCAGAGTATAATTAGTGCCTCCAATATGCTAGCTCATTTCTTCTCCCATTGTCCTCCTGGAATAAGAGCTGTCACTCCTTAAAGGGCTGGGAGGGTTCTGAGGTAATCGCGCGCCTGCCTCGTCTCCACCCCGGCCACCATGGCGTCTCTGTTCAAGGCCCTTCCACCAAACGGGGCTGGTTATGGGAAGAGTCGGGCTTTCATGCACTGCTCAGATCATCTTACCTCTGCCATCTTCCTGGGTGAGGGATGCTTTCTGATGGGCAACATCACGGCACTAAAACAAGCCCATGATTTTTGCTCTATCCCCAAGTCCACGTGCATGCCTCTGCCCTACAGCCCTCAACCCAGCCTTCCTGGTTGGCTCCTTCCTGGCCAACCCACTGCCCACTAAACTGTTATCTATTTCCTTACCTCAAGCCACTCCTCCTGCTATGCACAGTGCATGCCAGGGGCTCTATGTGAACTCTGCTCACTGGGAGGATTTCCACTCACCGCTGACCTTCAGGGCTGCTCCGCGGGGAGCTGTAGTACACAGCACTCTCTTTGTTGGCTAACATCAATCTATTGGCCCCATCTATAAGTGAAGCTCAAGTTTCTTCTTCTCTGTTAACTGGTTATGAGATCCATCCTTCAAGTATCATGGGACACTAGAAAAAATCAGCTTACCAGAAAAGGGAAATAAGAGGGAAACTTGAGTATCGCAGCCTTAGTTTTTTGGGGGATAAGGAATAAAAACTCTCTGCTGAAATGTTTCTATTTGCTGTCTTAAGGCAGGCATTGCCACAGTCTCTGAGAAAGCAATAAGCGCACATAAATCCTTGAGTGGACCTGGGTGAGGAAAAAAAAGTACGAAGGATAATGTGAGGTCAATTAAGGCACTTGTATTTGCATTGTATATTAGATATTATTATAATAATGTTAAATTCTAGAGTGTGAGAAAGTTAATGTGGTAATGTTGGATATTCTGCCTGCTCTTTGGGGATATGTGAAGTCCTCAGGAGTACAGCATCAGCATGCCCGCAGCTTTAAAAAGGTTCAGCAAAAGAAAGTGTACGTGTGTATATATGTGTGTGTTTGTATGTGTGTGTACATGTATGTGCATGTGTGCTAATGAATGTGTGTGAGTGTGTGTGTGAGTCAGCGTGTGTGTGTGGGAGGAGGGAGAGAGAGAGAGCAAAGAGAATACAAATGTAGAAAAATGTTACCAGTTGTGAATCTCTGTGAAGGTTATATAGGTGTTTATAGCACTATTCTTTCAATTTTTCCCTCAATTTAAAATTTTTCGAAATAACAAACTGAAAAGAGAAAATTGTAGAAAATATAAAAGATTAGGATAAAGAAATCAAAACTGCCTGGTTAAATATCAGATTACACACAACTAAAAAGAGAATTAATGAATTATAAAATACATTCAAAGAAATTATCCAAAATTCACCACAGATAAGAAATATGAATAAGAGATTATGAGATACATCTTTTACACTTCTTACATTAATTGGTTTATATTACATTAACTGGTTTTTACTGCTATGGTTTTTATTATTATATATTATATGTGTTAACACCTGTCTATTTTGGAATAGAAGTAAAATATACTGACTTTAAACACATAAAGTTTTCCTCTATTTCCCCTAGTTACCATAGAATTGTGTATCCAGTACAATCCTCAACGAATAATGTCTAAGCAATTAGTTATATTTATAAAGGATAATATTAGCTAAATAATTGCTTATGACATGAATAATCCTGAGACTTTTTCAATCAGTCACTACTTCAGTTTGGAAGCAGTCATGTAGTGATACGGAGTTGCTAGTCTATACTGCAATCATTGGGAATATTTTGGAGGCTGACAAATTCTGGCTTATTGTAATTATGATTTCTTAAAGCATAAAATGAGAAAGGAGGAAGACAAGATTTATTCTAATACTGATTAAAATTATTTGAAATAAAGTGGTTTGAGAATTCTTCCAATACCTTGCCAGACAGTAAGGAATTTAAATTGATAAATGTGATGTATCTTATCTACATCTCTGCAGCAAAGCAACCTACTCTTATCTCATAGATTTCATTTACCAGTAAGTGCTAAGCCAAAAACTGGCCTTAATTGAATGAGCTAGCTATTTAAATAATCCTGAAATATTCTGATGTCAACTCGATTGTTCTAAAAGTATAGTTTGCTGAAACCTAACAAAAATAGGCTATATATCATCCAATTCCTGTCTTATGAGATAATACATACCTCATAGTCATTTTTGCATAAACATTTAAGGATTAACCTCTTGTCTCTTTTTATTGTTGTCAATCTTCTCAGTCACATAACAGAAAGGTTCACACATTGCTCATGGCTGTGACACATTCCAAAATGTCAATCAGACCATATCGAATGAGCATTCCACATCTGTTTCCTTCATGGGTAAGGTGTAGTACGAAACTGTTATTTTGTTGTTATTCTTTAAAAATTTCAAAATCAGAGGAAAAAACATCAAGAATACATCTGAGTTATTTTTATGTGATGGAATTTTAGTTGTCACCTTAGCATTTTCCCTTGTGTCTATTCTATTTTTCAACCTTTTCCCCAGCTTTGGGACAACTGGACTAACATGAGTTGGCCATATCCAGGTGGGCCATTGCGTGGTACATCAATGTGCAGCCTTCAGTCAGCAACAGGACAGTTGCCACCCAGTTCATAACTATTAATTCTAAGTTTAAAACAACAGTGTGAGATAAATATTAGTATCACCAGCTAATGAGAAAGAAACTGAAGTTCAGAAAGTTTAGGTAAATTTCCCAACTTTGAACAGTGTAAGGAGTTAGCTCAGGTTCAAATCAGAAAATCTCTGCATCCAAAGCTTCTGATGCACCCACCACATCGTGCTAGCTCTGTGCTTTAGAGGTATCAGAAATGACATTCTGGCTAGATACATATTGCTGTAATAAAATACGAAGTGGCCCACAAATCTGCTGGTGTGGCAGTATACTAGGTTATCATCACATTTGAAAGTTCACCAGGATAATTTCTATGATTTTAAAATTTCAATGTCTTTCCCAACCCTAGGAAAGTAATACCCTTCTTAGAACAGCAGGTAAAAGCCTCTGGAATATATTGATTCTGTTGTTTGAGCTTCATTTTCCATTAAAACCAACAAAATAATGCATGTGTGTCTGTGTGTGTGTGTGTTCATTGATTTCTTTATTTATGTAGTTATTGACCATTTACCACATCATTGTTTTGGTCACTGAAAGTCACATCTCTTCTTTAGTCTCCTGCCTTCCAGTTGTAGAAATATATTTGTTTTAATTTTGTATTCAAGATAATAAATTCAGCACCTATGTATACATCCTTTCCATTTCCTACTAAACACTCTAAAGAAATAATATAAAAGAATAATATTTTGAAAAATCCATAAAAGTACAGGAGAATGATCAAGGGTAGCATCAGTGGATCTGAAATGTGGTGAAATGCGTGGAATATGCAAGAAATTGGATTGATAGAGAAACCAAATAATAAAGCGTGTGTACATATCCATACTGGCAAAATCTGCTTACCAGGGGGAATAGAGGTGAAGAAATAAAACATTCTTAGGATTCTTATCCTAACGGTGTAAAAGGAGAGATTGTCTATATATGTTCCTGCTTGTTCTAAACTAAACGCAGCACAGAAGAAGACAGCCATGCATTTCCTGGTCATCATATTGAGTCAAAGATGGTCCCGTGACCCACCAGGGCCTAATGTGCCACTCTTGAACTGATGCTAGGGAAATCTTGGGAACTTTCTTCCTCTGCAATTTAGTTTGGGAGGATAAGAAGGGGGGTTTCTGACCCATCCTGCACCCCATGGAGCCTGAGAATAAAATCAACACACGGAAGGAGAAGCCAAGCTAAGACCTGAGAGAGATTGAATCATAACATCTATTTTTTATTGAGGTCCTGAATCCTTAGCTGGTTAAATTCACTTTAAAAGTTTTTGTTTTCTTTGAATAACAATGAAAATAATTTCTACCCAGAATAATCTGTTCCTGCAGCATCATAAGGTCATTTTGCTAATCATTTCTATCCTCCATCGCACTTAGAAAATGCTGAACATTTAAGTTAAAAAACTGTAATATTTAAGTGATAATTTTTGCTTAAATTTGACAAGCCCCACACTACATGTACGCAATTCCTCATTCTGAGTAAATGAGAACAAAAGGTAGAAAGTGAGATATAACCAAATCAAATTTAGTTGTAATTACTGTCTAGATATATTTTAATAGCAAACAGTGACAGGAGCACAGTTAAGTTTAAAATCCATATTCAATACCTCATTGTTAATCTCCTAAAACTGTTTAAAATTGATATAAAAAAGCCAGCATTGCTTGGAATTATCGATTAATTTTAGACTTCGACTATGGTTTGTTGCTGTACACCATTAGAGGCGTGTATGTCTGCGTGTGTGTGTGTGTATGTATGTATATAATTCTTTGTTCAAATAAAAAATCCAAAGGATAATCATAGAGGAACAGTAAAGTTATTGATCTGAGAATGCCCAACAATTTACTAAATGTACTCATACTCAGTCTTCTCCACTTTATAGGAAATAACAGAACTGTTTGTTTTATGTTTAAATTTATGCAGCCCAATATTGTAGTCACTAGTCACGTTTTGTTATTGAATCCTTGAAATGTGGCTAGTTCAAATTGAGGTTTGTTCTAAGCGTAAACTACACATCACATTGCAAAAATGCAGCATAAAAAAATATATCTCATAACTTTTATATCAATTACATGTTGAAATGATTATTTGGATATATTTAGTAAAAATCTACTCTTATAATTAATTGCACCCTTTTTAAAACTTTTTTAATGTGCGTAAGAAAAAAATTAAATTGCAGGTGTGACTTGCATTATATTTGGTAGTGCTGACTTAGGTTATAGGATTTTAGGTTTGGGAAAGACCATAGCGATTTCAACCATAAAAAACTGAAAATCATACTGCCTCACTATTTTTATTTTACCACAGCACTTATTACCTTCCCATGCACTATTACATTTAGTAATAGCAAAAACAATTAACTCCAAGTCAAAAGTTTGTCAAAATAGCTGCTCCTTTCAATTCTTCTGCCCTTTGCCTTTGATTTTTATTCAAACTGTAAGCTCCAACTTACAATATAAGGGGAGGAAAAAGGCAAAAATAACAGGGGGTTAAACAGGTTTCTCCCTTCCCTTCCTCTGTGTATTTCACAAGTCTTTGTCACTCCATAAATAAGGAAAAAATGTTGTAGCAAAATTTTTGAGATTACATGTTTTGATCCAGAAAAATATGTTGCATCAGGATTTTTGCTACTGAATATATCTATTTTATACATCTATGAATAGGAGTTTTTAATTCAAAAGATTCAAGCAGTACTGAATCATCCTGAAAAGAATGTATTAGTTTTTTGCTACTGAATATACTGTTATAACACCAGTATGATTAGAAGTTTTAAATTTGAAAGCCTCCGGAAATATTAGACAATGTCTACTATACAAAGTTATTAGCAATATTATAAATTTTAAGATTTATAAGTCAATACTTACAGAATACTTCTGTCTTCATGAAAAAGAAATGCAGTAGAACTCTTAACTATAATATAATCTTCCCCCAAAAATGTCAAGTATAATACTAAGCCATTTTTATAGTACTTACATTTAATTCCCTAAGGATTTCTGAAAGTGGGACAGTGTACACTTCTCCACAAAGGAAAAGAATAGTCTCTCTGTCACCGTTTGTTTTACCTGTAAGTGTTCTGAGTCTCCGTGATTAGCTACAGTGTCCTATGAACCTAAAATAAACAGGGATCTGAATATTCTATCCCCTGGGAGTCTGGGGTAGCCTTTGGGGAAAGATGCTCATTCTGAAGAGAGTTAATGGACTGGCAGAAGTCCTGTCTTGTTCTTGCTCAATAGCTCCCTGGTAACCTACAGGAAAGCTTCAAACACATCTCGGGGGAGGACGACCACCTGCCTTCCACTGGTAACACCTGGCTCAGGTTCCAATCAGCCATTTCAAGCTATAAAGAATGCACAACGAGGCTGTGGCTATAATTAGGACCATAATCATCAGCCAGTTGAGTCTGTTGTTTCTAAGTCTCCTCATTATAGAGTATTTATTATAATAACATCCAGGAAGTGCTGTTGAGGGTCACCACATGGGAACAGATTTTGGACGACTAAAGAGCAGACACAGAAGACATGGAACAGGAACACAGCCTCTCCTGCAGTAGAGATCGAGCCACAAGCGGTCACGTAAGAAGAGACCAGCAGAATGCCACCAGCTGCTCAGAATAGCCAGACCCCACAGTGTATAAAGATCCCTTCTGGAAGTACTAGAAATCCTCAGCGCTGCTCTAAAGATCACTCAGTAAGACACTGAAAGACGGCAGAGTGTTGCAGGACTGTGCTCTGTAATCCGCCAGGTGCCGGCGAGGATGCAGGACTGCGATGCTTTTGGTAGGAAGGCAAAGCGGAAGACTGGCAGCTTCTAACAAAGTGAAATGTACATTCATCATCTGTGTCAGAAAATCCACTTTTAGATATTCATGTATGAGAAGTGAACCCTTATGTACATCCAAAAATCTCTGTGTGAATATTTATAGCCAACTTATTCAGAATGGCTGAAAACTGGAAACCAGCTAAATGTTTCTTTAATGTGGTAAATAAACATATTTTATTGTTAACCACTGGTTATCTGTAGATGCACTTTATAAAGTTCAAGAAATTTCCTTGTATTCCTAGCTTGTTGATAGTTTCTATAATAAATGAGCATTCAATTTTGACATTTTTTGGCATTCAGTGAGATGATCATATGTTTTGCTTCCTTAGTATATTGATATGGCAAATTATATAGTTTCATTCTCACCTGTTAAATGAACCTTGTATAACTAGGATAAAACATACTGCATTATGATCTATTATGTATATTACGTGTCACTAGTTTCTACTTGTAAAAATTTTCCTGAGAAATGTGCGTATGTTCAAGAGAGATAATATAATGGCCTGTAGTTGGCTTTCCTTGCAATGTCTTTCTCTGGTTTTGGTAGCAGGGTAATTACGGTCTCATCCTCAAATGAGTTGGGCAGTATCCCCTCCACTTCTATTTTCACAAAGAATTTGTGTAGAATTTATATCATTTCTTCATTAAATAATTATTTTTAGAATTCATTGATTTATTCATTGTCATTTGTGGATGGAGTTTTCTTTTTTGGAAGGTTTTTAACTATAGATCAATTTCTTTAATACATAAGGACCATTTTGGTTATTTATTTCTTCCCCACGAACTTTGTATCATTCAAGGAATTTGTATCATTCCAGGAATTTTTCCATTCCATCTAAATTGTAGGATATAAGAACACAAAATAGTGCCTAATAATTCCTTCTCATTATTTAAATAACCTCAGGGTCTCTAGAGTTGACGCCTTTTTATTCCCGATATTCGACAGTTTATCTTCTCTCTTTTTATCTTGGATGATATGGCTGAAGGTATATTAATTATATTGATCTTTTCAAAGAACCTATTATGGGTTTCATTGACACTTCTCTATTGACTTTCTGCTTTTAATTTCATTAATTTCTTCACTCAGCTTTATTATTTTCTTCCTGCTGTTTGTTTTGGGTTTGATTTCCATCCTTTTACTCGTTGTTTAAGGTGGAATCTAGATAATCGATATCTATTTTTATTTCCTAATAGAAGTTTTTGATGCTACAATTTCCCCTCTAAGCATTGTTTTACCAGCATCTCAAACATTTTGAAATGCATTTTATTTTTATTCAACACAAAATATTTTTAAATTTCTTTGAGACTTCCTCTTTCACCCATGGGTTATTTACAAGTATATGGTTTAATTTCTAAATATTTTTAGATATTCTACAGATACTTCTACTATTAATTCCTAGCTTAATTCTATTATGTCCAGAAAGCATAGTTTGTTTGATTTTAATTTTAGAAAAATTGTTATGGTTTTTTTTTATGGGCCAGAATGTGTTCTGTCTTGGTGAATAATCCCTGTACACTTGAAAAGAATGTGTATTATTCTATTGTTGTGTTGAATGTTCTATAAATGCACTTAGATAAAATTTGTGGGTAGTATTTTTCAGATTTTATATACACTGATTAATTTTCTACTTGTTCTAGTAATTACTGATACAGAAATATTGAATTTTGCTACTATAATTGTGGATTTGACAATTTTCCCTTGCATTTCTAACACGTTTTGCTTTATATATTTTGAAGCTCTGTTATTGGGTGCATGCACATTTGGGATTATTATGGCTTCTTGGTGACTTGACCCTTTTGTCATAAAATAATACCTCCTAATGCTCCCTGCTCTGAAATCTATTTTGTCTGGGGTTAGTGTAGCCAATCTAGTTTTCTTGGATTCTTGTCTGCCTGGCCTGTCTTTTCCCACACTTTTACTCTTAACATATTTGTATCTTTATATTGGAACCATTTTTGATAAGTCGTTTTATATCTCTGTGACTTGGGTTTCTTCATTGTTAAAGGTATAATGATACATGTCCTGCCTGCCTCGGGGCTATGTAATTCAAACTGCCTGAAGCATTGCATTCACATAATCTAGCTTTGTGTCAAGTATCTTATTATTGGATTAGAAAATAAATCCAAATCTGTTTAAAATGCAAGGATATTTAAAAGAGCATTAACCAGAACCCTGAATAATTTTATGTTAGCAGTCTTGGGGGAATACTCAGGTTATAAACATTTTGAGATGTATCATCAAAATTAAAGATAATAATAGAGGTAGAGAAAAAATTAAAACATCACAATGATTATAACACTGCTCTTTCTTGTTAATATTCTGTTTCTCACGTGAGATCCTTCATCACTGAAATTCACAGCAAAGTCTTCGAGTGATAAAACTTGTTTCTACCTGTCTTGATATGTCTTTTGCTTTATCTGGTATTAAAAACACCAAGAAAGTAACAATGGTATGCATTTTTCATCACACTACACTAAGAAGATTATTCCATGGGGAAAAATATGTCTGACATAATTTTGGATGAAAAATGGTCAAATCATCAAGAAAAGCTTGGAGATATGATTTATATACCATAAAATTCAACTTTATAAAGAGAAAAATTCTGTCTTTTAATGTATTCATAAAGGCATGAAACCATCACTGCTATCTAATTCCAGAACATTTCCATCACCTTAAAAAGAAAACCCAAACCTATTTGCAGTCACTGCCCATTTGCCCCTCTCTTAGTCCTGGAAACCACTAATTTTTCTGTCTTTTCAGGATTGCATATAAATTATGATTATACAGTATGTACAATCTCAGGCTTCATTCACTTATTAGTGTTTTCAAAACTCATCCATGTTGTAGCATGAAATCAATACCTCATTCCTTTTCATGATTGGGTATGCCTCATTTTATTTACCTGTTTAGATGCTGAACATTTGAGTTATTTCCCTTTTTTAGCTATTATGAATAAGGCTGCTGTGGACATGCATGTGCAAGTTTTTGTGTAAAGATACCATCTTAGTTCTTTTTGTGTTGCTATAAAGGAATACCTAAAGGGGGGAATTTATAAAGAGAAAAAGTTTTATTTAGCTCACAGTTTTGCAGGCTGTGCAAGAAGCATAGTGCCAGCGTGTGCTTGGCTTCTGGTGAAGGCTTTGTGCTGTGTCAAAACACGGTGGAGAAGGTCAAAGGGGAAATGGGCACGTGTGAAGAAAGAGCAAACCCTACGAGCATCTTGGCTTCATAACAACCCACTCTCACAGAAACTAATTCATTTCCCTGGGAACCAATACAATCCATCCCCCTGGAAACTAATACAGTCTTGTGAGAGTGAGAACTCACTCAGCCCCACTAGAACAGCATCAAGTCACTTATGAGGGATCCATTTCCATGACCCAAACACCTCCCACTAGACCCCCACATCTCAACACCACTGCACTGGGCATCAAATTTCAACATGAGATTTTTTGGGGACAAACAAACCATTTCCAAATCATAGCACATATGTTTTCCATTCTTTTGGATATGCACCCAGGCATGGAATTTCTGGGTCATGTGCTAACTCTATGTTTAATCATGTGAGGAACTGCCAGGCAATTTTCCAAAGGAGCGTCACCATTTCACATTGCTACTGGCAATGTGTAAGTGTTCCATTTCCTCTACTTCTCCAACCTGTGAAATCATCTGTCTTTTTAATTATTTAACATTAATTAGTCATCCTTGTGGAAGTGAAGTAGTACCTTAATGTGGCTTTGATTTACATTTCCCTTCTGGCCAATAACGTTGAGTCTCTCTTCATCTGCTATTGAAAATTTGTGTATTTTCTTTAAAGAAATGGCTGCTTAAATCCTTTGCCCATTTTTGAATTTTTTTTTTTTTTTTTGGTCTTTGTATTATGAAGTTGTAAATATCTTTTATACATTTTGGATACTAGCCCATTATCAGATAAATGACTTGCAAATATTTTCTTCCATTATGTGAATTGTATTTCACTTTCTTGATAGTGTTCTTTGAAACACAAAAGCTTTAGTTTTGATGAAGTTCAATTTATCTATTTTTTCTTCATTTGCTTGTGCTTTTTTATTATCTAAGAAATCAAGGCCTATACCAATATAATGAAGATTTCTACCTATGGTTTATTTCAAGGATTTTAGATTGGACACTTACATTTAGGTCTTTGATCCATTTTAAGTTAATTTTTCTATATGATGTGAGGTAGGGATCTAATTTTATTTATTTATGTATTTGTATGAGAAAATACAGTTTCTACATCACCTTTTACAGAAAAGACTATTCTTTTTGCATTGGGATATCTTGGCATTAGTTAAAAAATAGATTGACCATTAATGCATTGGTTTATTTATGAACTCTCAATTCTGTTCCGTTGATCTTTGTCTATCTGCATGCTACTACCACAGTCTTGATTACAGTAGCTTTGTGCCAAATTTTGAAATTGGAAAGTGTAAGTTCTCCAACTTCATTCTTTCTCAAGATTGTATTGGCTATTCTGGGACTCTTGTATTTCCATATAAATTTTAGAATTAGTTTGTTATGTCTGAAAAGGAACCCAGGATTTTGTAGGAATTGTTTGAATCTATACGTAAACTTCAGTAGTATTTCTATATTAAAAATATTAAGACTTCCAATTCTTAAACTCAGATTTTTTTTCTTTTATTTAGGTTCATCATTAATTTCTTTCAACAATATTTTGTAGTGTTCAGTGTACAAGTCTTGAACATATTTTGTTAAATTTATTCTTATGATTTTTTTCTTAAAGCTATTGTAATTGAAATTGTTTTCCTAATTTTACTGTTGGATTGTTCATGAATACTGCTTAGAATATAATTGATGTTTACATATTGGTCTTCTATAACCTTGAATTTGTTTATCAGCTCTAACAGTGTTTTGGGAAATGCCATTTGAACTTTCTATATACAAGATCATGTCATCTGCAAATACACACGAGTTTACATTTTCCATTCCAGACTGATGTTTTTCCCCCTTTTCCTTGTTTAATTTTCCTTTCTAAATCCATAGTAAAATATTGAATAGAAATGGATGATGGGAGTAGGCATTCTTTTTTGTTCATAATCTTAGTGATAAAGCATTCATATTAATACTTTTACCATTAAGTATGATGTTAGTTGGTGTTTTTTTATATATATCCTGTATCAATTTGAGAAATTACTTACTATCCCTAGTTTAAGTTTTTTTTTTATAAAATAATGAAAAGGTATTGGATCTAGTCAAATGTTTTCTCTGCATCTTTTGAAATGACCTTTTTTTCCCTTTATTAATGTGGTGTATTACATTGATTAAATTTTATATTTTGAATCATTCTTGCACTCCTGGGATAAGTTCCACTCGGTCATGGCATATAATTCTTTTTATATGTAGTTTTACTGGTTGCTAGCATTTTATTGAGGGTTTTTCTATATTCATAAAGGGCATTGATGTGTAGTTTTCTTGTGATATCTTTATTTGGCTTTGTTATCAGTATAATACTGGCCTCATAGAATAAGTTTATGTGTTCTCTCCTTTTCTATCCTTTAGAAGCATTTGTAAAGAATTGTAATCATTTTTCTTTAATCAGTTGGTAGAATTTACTAGAGAACTTTCTATTTGTTGAGGGTTTTTCTTCAAGGGAATTTTCAGATTACTAACTCAATCTTTGTACTTGTTATATGTCTATACATATTTGCTATTTATTCTTGAGTCAGTTTTGATAGTTTGTGAGACTTTCCTGAAGTTTAGCCATTTTGTTCAAGTCTTCTAATTTACTAGCACATAATTATCAATAGTTCTCCTTTATAACTTTTTATTTCTGAAAAGATGGTAATAACCCCTTTCTCTTTCCTGATTTAATAATATGACCCTTCTGTCTCCACTCTCTTCGGTTTAACTAAATATTTGTCAATTCTGTTAATCTTTTTCAAAGAACCTGGTTTGGTTTTGTTATTTTTTTCTATTCTCTATTTTATTTACTTTCTATTACATCTTTATTATGTCCTTCCTTCTGCTTGCTTTGGGTTTAGTTTGTTCTTATTTTATATTTTCTGTAGACAGAAGGTTAGGTTATTGATTTTAGGTCTTTATTCTTTCTTAATATAGATGTTCACAGTTATAAATTTCCTTCTAAGCTCTGCTATAACACGTTCTATAAATTTTGGTATGCCATGTTTTTATTATCATTCATCTCAAAGTATTATTTTAAATTTCTGTTGTGAATTCTTATTTGATTCACTCATTATTTAAGAGTGTGTTATTTAATTTTTGTGAAGTGCAATGCAATTATAGTATAGAAATTACAATTAACATCTTAATTTACAACAGTACAATTCAGATTAATAGCAACTTAATTACTACTGTATGTAAAATCTACTCCTATATAGCACGATTCCCTTCCCCCTTCCTTTGTTTTGTTATTGTCAAACAAATTATGTCTTTATACATTGCATGTCCATTAACACAGAATTGTAATTATTGCTTTATACAGTTTTTTCTTCAAATCAGAAAGGAGAAGAAATGTGTTATGAACAAAAATACACGTAGACTGATGTAATTACTTACACAGTTACTTTCCCTGGTGCTCTGTGTGCATGTTGGGGCATTCCTTCCACACTTAGCGCGGTTGTTTAAAAATCTGCCTTACCCTTCCCTTCCTGCGTATGCAGAGGAAGTTTAGCCACAAGCGAGATCAGGGCCTTCTCAGTTCTTTCCTGCACGTATCCACAATCGCAGACATGTTCATAGCCCTATGAATATTTTCTAAATACCCAAGAAGATTTTGGAGGTTTTAAGTGCCCTATGTGAACATCTCATTTCACAGATTTTTATTTGGTACTATTTATTTTCCCCAGGTGTTTAAACCTAGAACTGCTCTAACTCTTATTCAATGCTTCAAATAGCTGCAATCTTAATCAACTGCCTCTACTTTTTTTTCTTTTTGACAAATATCCCCTGGGAAAAGGATGGTTTGGACTGAACTGTTCAAAGGCAAGCTTTGAGTCAGGGCAAAAACAGTCTTGCAAGTAGCATCCTCCAGGGAACCATCAGACACCTGAAATAATCTGAGATCACAGCCCTGGAGGAGCTCCAACCCTGTTCTGCCTCTTGTCCTGGGTGCCAGGCTGCCGGTTTCACTCTGACTGTGGACTGTTGGTTTTCAAACTACTGTGGAGCTGGAGAAAGCAAATGGAAACAAAATATGCCAAAACACCACAAAGCCCACTGTTCTTACCAAGAATCAGTAACTTTCCTTAAATAATTTGCTCCTTTAATGCCTGTCTTTGTTAATTTCCAGAGCTCCAACAATATTTGTGAATGTTCTCATTGAATTTATATCACAGGGAGTTTTAGACGGTCTTTACTGTGCCATTTTCTCTGAGATCATCTCAACAATGAGGTTTTTGTTAAAACTGATTCTGTCAGTAGAAAAACTTTGAAGAGGTATTTCAGTTTTAAAAAAATGATTTCTAAACTCCTCTAACCTGATTCCTATTTGTGCATAATGCCCCTTTTAACCTGTGGACTCGAGCAGTCATCCAACTTTTCAACTCCTTCATTGGCATTGTCCTGTTCCTATCAGCTGGGGGCTAACTGTAACACGCTGCTCACGAGAAGTTCTTTTAAGAACTAATGTGTCCAAATTTCTTAGTTTCAAGCACTTAATGATAACAACTTTATACCCTAGAGTTGTATGATAAAGTCCTGTATCACATTTTTCCCCAACAGGTCATATTTTTATTAGATAGAAAGCAAGAAAAAACTAGGAGGAAGGAAAAGCTTGTCTGGTTTGTGATTTTGATGCATTTTATACGGTAGAGCACGCAATCAAATCCATGGTTATATCCCTTTTTCTGAGGAAATGCTTTTCATAATCACAATTTTGGCAGATGCCTTCCTGTTCAGCAGATCAGGAGTGAAATAATTGTTTACTGTTAGACTCTGTCTGACCAGGAAAATTATCATACCAGAAAATACTCCCTTTCGGTAAACATTTTACTTATAGACTAAAAAAAGCACGTAGTACTATTTTCGGAAATGATGCTATGAACAAGTAAAACATTAGTTGGAGAAAACAATGTGGTCACAGATGTAAGACCATAAGAAAAACAAAAACAAAACTGAATACACATCACAGCATTTCACTCACTCATGTATAACAATTCCCCGTGGTTCAGGAACATGGTGATTATGATTTGTGGTGATTTTGTTTATGATACAAATTTCAAAGGAATGAACAATTTTCACTGAAATCCTTGGGTTTAGTATATTTGTTACATTTTATTTTAGAATCTATCCATCTACTTCTAGTAAGTGCAACATAAATAAAGAATGTTTGGCTAATAGAAAATTCTTTTCTCTATCCCTACTAGAAGTGTAAGAAAATATTGATAAAAAAAAAAAAAAAAAGCAAGCAAAGCAATGTTGATCCTTCACTGTGGACTCCTGTTGCTCAGCTGGAATTTTCTTTGAACATGTCTGGACTTCTTCATCAGCCTCTAGTTAAAACAATGACATTTTATATTACCGTTTTTGTAAAATCTATGAATGTGGGATGTAATTCCAAATGTCATTACACTGTAAAATTTCACAATTTCAAAATTTTGTTTTCATTTACTAAGCCTGTATGATCATCTATAATGCTGTTATAGAATAGTTGTGAATTATGAGATTATTTAATAAATATAAAGAAGCATCTTCTCATTTCAGCTTCCAAAGATTGTAGAGAGCTGCTAATAACAAAGAAAATATATTTTCTAGCCATGTCACAAAACTATTTATAACTTACACTTGACCAACCCAGACGTTTGTAACACGAACAAGAACTCTTTGTTGTAAACTCAGAATTAAACACTGAAGTTGAGTAAACTTACCTAATGTGTTAATAGCGTTATAAAGCATTCCTTATGGATGTATTAGTCTTTGGAATTTATTTGAATTTGGTCTAGATTGAAAAGAGTTTGGCACTTAGCCTGTTCTACCATTAAAGATTTACATTTTTCCATCTTTCTTAAAATTTGCAATGTTCATCTTGGCACCACTTAAAGGAATATTTTTTGGTGGAAAAGATGATAACTTCAGTTTTTAATCACTGGTAATTTTTTTTTTCTAAAACAAGATAAGGAGAAAAACTTAAGAAAGTGACACGAGGTTAAAGCACTTGACAAAAATTGACTGAGCAGATGAAATGTCTTTAATTAATTGGCCTTAGCGTGTAAGAAACAAAAGCATGTTTCCTGTTTTATGCATGCCTAATCCTAGTAGTTTATTAATGTCAAACTTAAAAGATAACAAAAATTGGATATTATTGCTGTGGAAAGGAACTTGTTTAAAGCAGGAATAACAAATGTAAATGTTGTCATTTTACTTAGACCTAAAAGAAGGATTTCTGATTTAACTAGCTTGAGACAATGTGTGTTTGCATCGATTTGTCTCTGCTGCATTGTGACGGGGAAAATGTTCAGTTGTATTTTAGTAGATATTTTGAAAGAAAGTTAGCCATGTTGCAATAAACAATAAATCAAAAACTGTCAGATATTGTTCCCAAGCAGAAGTATCCTTCCTAATCCTAGCTTTGCAGTGTGGCTCATGATTGCATGTCCTCTGAACTGAGTTTATTCTCCAGAGTTTCAGAGAACTGTTTTCAATATTCTGTTTATGGTTATTCCTATGCAAATTCGTAATATTGGAAAACTGGCTGCATGATTTACTGCTGTTTATTTGGAATCCTTTTAAGAGAAAGGTACTGCAATTGATCTTACTAGGACATTTTACAGAAAATTTAGCTTCAGGAGAACAACTAAGTCTCCTTAGACTGTTTTAATATTGCAAGAGGAAACACAAAGAAATTTGCTTGTGTATTAATACCTGCCTTTTGTAATACAATGAAAATTTAATTACCAAAGGCCATTTTACAAAAATAATTACTACCTGGCTAATGTTGCCTGTTTTTGTTTTACTAAGAAAAATAATACAAAACAGATATACAGGGCCAAGTTAGCAACAAGTTGAAGGATGAAAAACAACAGAACTATGTCAAGAACATTGCATATGATGCTGAAAACCATTATGATATTTCTTCTGAAAATATGTGTAAATATTACCATCTGAGTTCCAATCAGAAAGGCAACATATTGCCTCATCCTAATTAGACAAGACATCATTCCTTTAGGTATAAAAGGAGACATTAAAAATAATGATAAAAGGGGAAGTAGATCTTTCCTATCATGCTACTAAAGAATTCTTAAGCTTATAAAATCTTAAATAGCTTATAGCTTTTTATAATTTGTTTTCAATATTTAGTAATAATCATGTGATCATGTTTTCTGAACCCCAAATTGGGACACATGTACTAACATCTCTTATCATCCTCTCTCAGAACTAGGACATACTATTCAGAATCTGTCATGCTGATAACTGCAGACATGGGCAGTATGAATAAAATGGCCAAAAATAGAGCTGATGCATCAATGATGTAAAAGCAAAATAATGATCCATTTAGTCAATAAAACACTCATTTAGTATCTTCTCCCTTTTCTGGACACCATGATATAATTTGGAAATACAAACAATAAAACACACATTTAGTGTTAGTTATACCATTGGGAACAGAGAGAAAAGAACAGACACAGGTTATCAGTCTGCTAGCGTGGACATAATAAAATATCAATAGTGGGCTTAAACATCAGAAACTAATTTTCTCACAGTTGTGGAGGCTGGAGGCTGGAAATCCAAGATCAAGGTACCAGCAGGCTTGGTGTCTCCTGAGGCCTCGCTCCTTGGCCTCCAGACAGCCACCTTCTCGCTGTGTGCTCACAGGCCTTTGCCCTGTGTGTGAGCATGCCTGTGTTTCTGCCTCTGCGCAGAAGGCCACCAGTTCCATTGCTGGAGGGGCCTACCCTTAGAACCTCATTTAACCTTATTTACTGATTTGAGGGCCCTGTCTCCAAATAAAGGTTAGGCTTTCAACATAAGATTTTTGAGGGAACATAATTCAGTCCATAACAGACAGATATTTGTATTGGGGGGAATAGCAAGAACTTAAGTTCAACTAGATATTGATCAGAGAAGCTTAAAAAGTGAGTTGAAACCCAGTCTTTTGAGTGTTACGTTTAAAGGTTTATTTGTGGTCAATGAAGAGATTTAAAAGGTTTGCTCCACTGTGTAAAATGATTATTCTGAGTTTTAAAAATGAAAGTCATGTCAGGATGGAAGCTTTACTAATGCAGGAAGTAGTTGAAATACTAGAAGGTATAAGAGAGTCTGAGTGAAAGTGGCTAACTTAGCAGACATTTGAGGAGGAGGCAGAAATGCAGAGGGAAAGTGGTAGAGGTGCGTGTGTGTGTGTGTGTGTGTACACGCACGTGTAGGGGTAGCAGGAGTGTGTTTGTGTATGTCAGAGCAGGTACAGTTTGGGTGAGTACCCAAGGTTGGGCCAGGAAGTGAGTAACATGAGGAACAGGCTGAGAACACACCTTTAAGGGTCACCTGCCTTAGGGACAAATGAAAAGAGAGTAGCCATGGAAGAACAGAAAGTAATGTTCTAAGAGAAAATCCAGTCTCAAAGTGTGTCATGGAAACAGAATAAGAGAGAGCACCAAGGGAAGAAGGATGTGACCAAGGCCACCTTTTCCCTTGGTTGGGGTTTCCTGAGAAGTCTTGAGAATCTAGCCGAGGCTGGAGCTCAAGGGTCATGGTGCTGTCACCACAGCTATGTGACATTTTCTGAGAGAACGTAGGGACATGGAATCCCAGGAGTTGATTCCGTTCTTAAACCAGCCAAATCTCAGCAGCGAAAAGACAGAGGAGTAGGAGAACAGTGCAGTGGACAGAGCTCTCGCCGGATCGTGAGGTCCAGGCTATGTGGGGAAGGACTTAGGTGAAGAGAGAGACCAGAGACCACGAGAACAGGTGAGACTCCCAATGAAGACACAGCTTTGTGAGAAAGGTTACCAGATAGGATGCTAAAATAAGGAAAGAAAAGGAGTAGAAATATAACCTCAGGATTTATAGTTTCAGAGACTGAGTGGTTTTGAGAGATGGTGTGGTCTGGGGATCAGTCGTGGGAGAAGGTTAAGTGAAGAAGACGTGGCTCCCGAGTCGGGAAGGGCGAGGCCATGTGAGGCCAGGGTGATGATCATCAGCGTGGGTACCATGAGTTAGCAAGAAAGATGGAAGGAGACAGGATGGGATAAAAAGTAAGCTAAGTGATATAGAAATGTGGCCAACGATGATATGAAGGGAGTTGGGGCCAAATCGTTCAAAACTTAAAAGCAGAGGAGAAATGCAGCCAGTTTTTCTACAAGTTATGTTTCCAATGTGTTTCAAACAGGGAGATTTGCAAAGGGCAGTGCATTTTTATGGATGTGGCTTGCAGTCCTTGGAACAATAAGAATTGCTTTTACTACAAACCTTTCTTTTCTAGCGGCACTGCCCACGTGGGTCTCTTTGCCAGAGAAAAGGTGAAGTGTGCCCCTCTGGACATATTCACACAAACTTAGACCTGAAGTTTCACTGTTTGAAACACACTGGTGAAATCTAGTTGCCCAAGAAATTTATAACACTGCCTTCCTATGCAGGGCTCCGACATAACTCTTTGTAGTTATGTGAAATGAACAGCGGATTGTCATCCTTGAAAGCTTTGCTCTTTGGTTGAACCTGTAATGATTTGCTTGGCCTTTTATTGCTGCAGAGAGGAAGGGGAGTGGGACTGCTGAGTTATTACAATCAGAATGTTTGCCCTGGGATTTCTGTAGCCACCGACCTGACCGACAGGCTGTATTCTCTAGTTCAGCATTTGCCTTTTTTATTGTGATTTTCTTTTGTGCATAGCGATAATAAATAATACACCTCTCAACACATCGCCCATAGCCATGGAATTCAAAAGCCATTCAATATCAAACTTTCCCTTTGGAACTCTCAAGGCAGAACTGCTGGTTGAGACAGCCACATCCCCAATATGCAGAGATAATAGAAAGTTAGAAGTTTAAAACACCTGTACCGTGTTATAAAGCAAAGGATATATGGCAATGCGAGGCTAGCATAACTCAAATGAGGTATCTTTCTCAAGCAGTAAAAATCCCAGCCCATTAAAATGACTAATAATATTGCTCTGTATTTATATAGTGTCTTCCTACAAAGGAGCTTAAAATGTTTTACTAACATTTTCTCATTAACTCTACCTTCATCTCTATGAAATATGTGGTGAGAGTTGTTACTGCTCTTTTTTTCTTGCTTTACCTGTGGTTAATGTGGTGTCTGGCATGGCGTGGCTGTAAACCCAAGGTCATTCTGTGGATTGGGGATTATAACAGCTCATTTTACTTGTTTTTTCCCATTTGCTCTATGATCACAGATAATGTCTCAATTCAGGCTTTCTTTTGTCTTCTCCCATAGCTGAGAGTAAATCTAGGTGAGTATAATTGGGCTAAGATTTTATATTAAATTGATGGTAATATTGACAAGTTTTCTTTTATCTTAAGTTGTTTGTCATTAATTAAATACCTTCACAATAATTGTATGTCACCTCTCAGGCAACAGGGAAGAGAGTATTGTGAAGAATAAAAGAAGAAAAACCCTTAATCAGCTCTGTCAATTTCTACTTTGAAAAAAAAAAAAAATTCCAGTGCAGGAGAGGAGAGAAACTTTGAGAAGCACTAGGTTTATCTAAAAAAATTTTTTAAACATGAGTGGAATCACCTTCTCTCTCCTGTGATGGTGATAGTATTTCAAATGAAAGTATTCACATTATCATAAAAGGAAAAATGGAAGACAGAAAATTGGAGATTTTAATTATGACAAAAATATTTCCTTTAAAAAATGACATTCTAAAGCAATGGAATTGGCTTGGTTATTTTGATGATTTTATATTCTATTACCTGAAATTCATTTTTATAAAGGATTCTTCAGTTGTAACAATGTTTCCTTAGGCCTCTGCACCTTTACATACTGTTCCTTCACCCTAAATAACCGTAGACATATTACTTTGAAGACTTTTCTGAGCACACAGAAATGTAGGTCTCTCCTTCCACTGGACTTCCACTGCGCTATGCACAAGCATCTCTATTGTAGCTCTTGTGCCAAGATTTCAAGCATGTGTTTGTGCATCAGTCTTCTCTCTTAGACTGTGACCATGGCTCATCAGTGGCAGTCCCAGTGCCTGCCACATGATATGTGCTCTCAGTATGAAGAATGAGTGATTTCATCAATTCTTGCTAATTCCACTGGGTCTTACTGTTTTGCTCCATTTTTTTTTTTTTTTTTTTTTTTTTGCTGCATGAGTCTATAGCTAGATAAATGATAAATGAATGAAGTAATGACTGAAGGCATTCAACTGATCAATAAATGTATTTTGGTCAATGTCAGGCTCCCTCCGGCTGTCTTAGGAGGGCAAGACACCGGCACTCAAATGTTCATAGCAGCACAATTCACAATTACAAAGATGTGGAATGAAACCAAGTGCCCATCAATTCATGAGTGGATTAATAAAGTGCAGTATATGTATACCATGAAGTACTACTCAGCCATAAAAAATGATGAATTAATACCTTTTGCAACAATCTGGTTGGAATGAGAGACCATTCTCTAAGTGACATATCTAAAGAATGGAAAAACAAACACCACACATACTCACTACTAAATTGGAATTAACCGATGAGCACACCTGTGTGTAGAGGGTAGTAAAACTCAGTGGAAAGCACCAGGGGTAGGGGTAGGGGAGAGGAAGGGAATAGACCAACCTAATGGATACTATGAACACTATTTGGGTGAAGGGCACACCTATAGCCAGGACTCAAGCATTACAAAAATGATCCACGCAACCTAAAACATTTGTTCCCCTTTAATATTTTGAAATAAATTAAAGAAAAAAAAAACAAGAGCCCTTCAGGAGAAGGCTTGGCTCTCAGCACCTAGGAGTCATGAGGTCTTGTGTAAACTCAGGTAGAACCCTGGGCCATACGTGGAGCCTGCTGGCGTGTACGCTTATTCACAGTGAAGACAGGCATAGCTACCAGCTACAACATTCTGTTGTTATCCATGGACATGCCCGTTCATGTTTACTTGTTTTCAAACATATATTGATTGCTGTCTTGAGCGTCTTCCATTAATCAAGTTACTAGCACAGAACTTAAAAATGTTCTCTTTACCCAGATCTCTGTCCTAGTCCCAGGCATGGGGAGAACCACAACAATCCTAAACATTAAAAATCATTCTATGCTTTAACACCTGTCAAACGGTTTGGGTCCTCATGGTAGCTTAACCTCATGCTCTGCCAACAATTAACACATCCTCACTCACATCCCCTCTTCCTGGGTCCACACCAAGTTTTACCATTCTTTGGGTTTTTCTGCCTCCCCAACTTCTGCCCCCCCCCACACGCGTGCACTCAATAAGTTTCTAATAGGACAGTATTGTGTGCATACTGGTTATTCAATAAATATTTAATGTGCATTTTCAAAATGCTGTTTACAGGAGGAAAAGATGATTATCCAAAGTCATATGACTCCAAAGAAGTAACATTCTTTTCTTTATCTTCTGTCTCTTTCATGTAGGGTCCTTTAAAACTCCATTATAGAAGAGAGATAGCTTAAATATTCAGACTAAAAGAAAATGTACATACATTCATGATAACAATATTATATCTCACCTCATAAATTGACAATTTAAATATTTTGGTGTAAAAATTTAGAAATATATCTTAATCCTATTAAAAGACATCATCACTGATATATCATTTGGTGTTAAATCATGTAATTAATAAAATTAAAATTGGTGTGACAAAATACTGCAATAAGAACTTTTCTCAGATAATTAGTTAACTCAGCCACCATTATGCATTGCCACTCAAACACAAGGATCAGTGTGTTCAGAAAAGAATCTTTGACGGTATTGTAGGAAGTTCTATAATTCAGTATCTCAGCTCAGTGGGCATGAAGTTGTTGGCTGAGCCTTTAAAGACTCTGTTATCATAATCATGATAATTCTCAGGAAGAAACATTTTGCACCAGTGCCTACAGAGCAAAGGTCCACTGACAGCTCTGAAATGTTGAAATACAAGAGATTACAAGCAACTGTATCGATCAGTATGCAATTGTACCGTTAAAATGTATGAGCATCTCCATGGCGGCTCTTTCCAGTAATAGTAAATTACCTAGTGAGCTTATTTATTTAGAATTTTGAGGATTTTTAGTAGTTTCTTTTCATAAATAGATATCAGCTTTTCTCAGAATGCAGGTAAGCATGGAGAGTAAATATTCCCTTAAGTCTTTTATTTTTGGTGTCAGTAGATTCAAGACCAACATTTCCCTCGTCCACATGTTTATCATTGCCATCAGGATTAGATAAACCAGCTGTTAACAATAGCAACGGCAATGACAGTGGTAATAATAATCATATTTACCTTTTAATTTAATATTCACTATGTGCCTTGTTCTATGCAAAGTATTTCATATTTATATTGTCACATTTAATTTTCTGTGTAATTTTACACCCAGTTTCTTGGTTTCTCTAAATCTAATCTTCTGGAAGTTATCCTCCCACAGTGGGTACTAGGGATGGGGAAGTATTAAAATGTCAATTTTATAGTGTCTCAAATTCTTCTGGTTTAAACATTCCCTTACAGTAATTCTACTTCTTTTGAATAAATAACCATTTTGTCTAATTTCCTCTTCTTCCTGTTTTTCTCACCACCCCTAGGTGGTATATGGGTCTATGACGTACCTACATTCACTTGTAATTAAGCCAGAGGGGAGCTATTCTAGTCATTCATGCTGTATAAAAAACTACTCTAAAAAACTACTCAGTTGCTTAAAACAACCATCAGTTTATTATGTTTTACAGTTTCTGGGTATTAGAAGTCAGGGTGTGCATCTGGCTTGTGGTTTCTCATGAATTGTCCACAGGTAGTGGCTGAGCTGAGAGACCATGAGAAAGGAATAGCCAGGCATCTCTCCCTCTCTTCACACAATCCCAGGGTGCCTTTCTGTGATGTCTCTGCATGGATTAGCTTGGGCTTCCTCACAGCATGGCTGCCTGAAGGCAGAACCCTGCTTCCATGAAAACTGAACCCTTCAAAAGCAAGTATTCCAAGAGTCAAGGTGATGCTTCATCTCCATTCCTGACCTAGCCTTGGAAAGCACTCAAAGTCACATCTGCCACGCTTTACAGTTTACAAGCAAGTTACGAGCTCACCCAGATACAAGGGGAAGGAAAATAATTCAGACTGCTCAATGAAAATATTGTCAAGGTCACTTTGCAAGAAGAGAATGTGGAATGGGAAATAGGGTCGGGGCCATTGTTGAACAGTGCAATCTACTGCTCATGGGTGGCCTGAGCCATAGAGGGCTGCTCTACTGTTGTCAATAGATTGAGGTCTAGTGAGGTGCAATTGTCCTGTCTGGCCATCTGGCTCTGGTTCTTCAGTCCCTCTGCTACACAGGTTCCTGCTCCTGCCCTGGGGGCTCAAGGTCCTTTCAGCAGCCCTGCTTATATTACATGGGACCCCCACGTGTCCCACCACACCGTGGGCAACTGAAAGTGTCATCTTAAGCTGGCAAATGCCCTGCCAATACAAATGTGGGGTCCCTGTTGTTACAGGAGAAGAGGTTGTCTGGGCTTGGATGCCTTGGAATCCCTCATAATTCTGCAGAATACCATCAATATGATCCTGAGACAGCAGGAAATGGAAAAGGAATCCTGCTATTTTACCTCCTCACTTCTCCCTAAATACGTTTGCACCTCTAAACAAGATGAAATATATGAGCATTCAAACATATTAGAAATGTCATATGTATTAATTCATTCCACAGATATTAACTGAGTACTGATACACGGTGGGCTCTGTCCCGTCCCCACGAAGCAGGCATTTTAGTAGAAAGATTGAGATGGACAAATGGATGCACTGAATATCTAATTAAGGGTCACGGGAAAGGGTGGCATTTTGGAGAGAGTGGTGAGAAGAACCTCTCCAAGGAGGTGATTTTGAGCAGAGACCTTAATAGGTGGAAAGGCAGGTTGTGTGTAGATCTGAAGGAAGAACATTTCAGGCAGAGTGAAGGTCCTGGCATGAAGACACACTTGCTCACGTTGCTGCAGAAGCTCAGTTGTGCATAGGTCTGAATCATGGGGAGAGAGTGGTAAGAGGGGACTCTGCAGAGACAGGAACGGCAGGGACCCTACGATGCGGGCCGTACAAGTCACTGTCTGGACTCAGGGTTTGATTCTCTGATGGGGTACACAGCCATATATATCATTCTTGTCTTCTCCTTCATCCTCTGAAGTTTTGCTGAAGAAAATCAACTGATAAAAGACAGATTATTAGGAGAAAGAGCATACAAATTTTGGGATCACTGTTTTACTTGGCATGGGAGCTTTCAGAATGAAGAAGCAAAAATACAGGAGAAATTGTCCATTTTTATGCTCAGGTTCAACAAAGTATGGTAGAAATGTGACTGTACAAAAAGGGTAAGATCTAATGCCAAACAGACTGAGAGGGGAAACCCAGAGAGTTTGTCTAGGCCTGTCTGTCTAGATCTTCTTGGCCTCTCTGAGCACCATCCTTCCCTCTGGGCGTGGGGCAGGCCCTCTCTGGAATAGGGGTCTTATGACCTGCAGTCAAACGAGGCAGGTCAGAGAATTTCTTGATGGTCAGTTTTTACACAGAAAGGAAGGGGGAAAGTTCAAAGTTATATTTTTAGGTTTTATGGCTGGTTTTAGGGAAAAAGAATTTGGATTTCTAGGACCTGCCTGGGAAAAAGAGATTCTAGTTTCTATGACTAGCCTTAGAGGAGAATGAGGCTGAGACACAGGAGGGCAAGACAAGGTCAGAAAAACTTTTGCTTCTGAGGCTGCTATTGAGGCCTTCATTCGGGGTGTCATATTCTGGGCCCCAACACTATATACTATTTCATCTAACAAATATAACACAATTTTCTATATTGTCCTCTCTTTGATAGATATTTAGTTTCTTTCTATTAATACTTTTCACACAGCGGGGTTATTGTTATTCATTCTAAAAATTTCTGTCTTAAAATAAGACTTACTGATTTATTTATTGTGATTGATATTATAAAACAGTTTCTATGATCCAGTTTTGTGGCTTCTAATTTGCCATATTTGTGCTTTGTTTTCTATTTCTCCTTTTTCTGCCCACTGTTGGTAGACTGCCTTTGCTTAATGCCCATGTTGGTTTCCTGTGGTGTGAAATTAAAGCAGTATACTTTTGTGCTTACCCTTACATGCTGAACATGCATGATTATTTTTTGAAAGGCTAAAATGATTCCAAATCTTTGTCATCTTCCCAAACGATACCATTCTATGCCCTTCCCATTTTCTATATCTTTGAAATCTGGCATGTAATATTCACCTTTCTAAAAGTTTCCCCAAAGTGGTCATTGAGTTTCTTTCAATTTCAATCAATAATTATCTAAATGTAACATCTATTACCAATTTCATTGTGGCCAATTACTTTGCATTTACTTCTTCATCTGAGGTTTTTTTTTTTTTTTATTATCCAAGTACATCTTTTAGGAGAACTTTCACTGAGCCGCTGCAAACAATAAACTCAGTCTTTTATGTCTGAGATTGTCTTTGTTTTTCGTCACAAAAACTGTGGTCACCTGACATTTACTGATGCCAAAGAAAAGTCTCGGGCATCTTTCTCTTTGATGCTTGGCCTCTGTGCCACCATTCAGGAATTTTTTTTTTTTTTTAATTTGTGCTGCTTAGAGCTTAGAGACTTTCAGTCTGAGCACTCATGTCTTTATTGATTCTGGAACATTCTAAACAAAATTTTTTTAATATGACATCTTTACCACTGTCCCGATTCCTTGCTTCTGTGACTTTCCATAGACAGAGGCTAGAGCTTTGTCTTCACTCCCCCATTTCAAATTCTCTTTCACATTTTCTCTCTCTTTTCCCCGCTAAGCGATATAGTCAGCCGTTTCCTGTGTCTATATTCCAGTTAACTAAGCTCACCAGCACTTTATTCAACTTTCTATAAGCTGTTCAAACTAGCTGCTGATTTTTAAAATCTAAGCTATAGTTTAATACAGTTTTGTCCTTATCTAATGCTTTTTTCCCCTTTCTGTTTGATTATTTCAAATCACTTCAGAAGTTTAATTTTAGACTATAAACCTCCTGTTTTTATATGTGCTGACTGTCACTCATAGCTGTCTGCTTCCTGGCGACACTTGAGATTTTTTATGGTGATCTTTATGATATGTGTGGTTCTCCCTTAATCAGAAATGCCCTGGTTTGTAGCATTTGTTCCTGTGAGGGTTATAAACATTTCAAAGAATCTGGGCTAATTTTATGTTTCTGTCAACAGAAAAAAAACTAAATAAAAAACCTTTGTAAAATAATTTAAAGGGGGTTATTCTGAGCTGAATATGAGTGAGCAATGGCCTAGGGTACGTAATCTCAAGAGCTCCTGAAAAACATGCGTGAGACGGCCAGGTCACAGCTCAGTTTTATGCATTAATGGAGATGGGAATTACAGGTAAAATTATAAATCAATACATGGACAGAACTGGTTTGGTCGGAAGAGGCAGGGCCTCTTGAAGTGGGGGCTTACACGTCATAGGTTGGTTTTAGGGATTCTGTAGCTGGCAGTTGATTGAAAGAGTTAAACTTTAAGACTTGGAGTCCGTAGAGAGGAATGCGTGAGTTAAGATGAAGTTAAGATGAAGGGGTCTCCTATCTATCATGTGACGCTATACTGGAATACTGGAATCAAGTTGGAAAGCAGTTTCATGTGAAGTAGTGGTTTCTTTTTTAAAATTTATTTTATTTTAATTTTTTAGAGAGGGGTCTTGGTCTTTCAACCAGGCTGGAGTGAAGTGATGCCATCACAGCTCACTGCAGCCTCTGGTTCCTGGGCTCAAGCGATCCTCCCACCTCAGCCTTCCAGAGTGCTGGGATTACACTTTGGCCCGCCGTAGGTTGCATTACTCTAAGAATTACTCATTGCATCCATAAGCATTTGAATCTATCTCACCCTTTTTTTTTTGTTTATTACCCTGGGAATCACGACATATCTCAGTCCTACTATGTGTGAAAACAAATCATAATTTTGAAACTTTAAGCCAGCTCATCGAGAAAAGTTGCTATGAAGCAGCATATTCTTTTCACAGTTTGAGTGGATAGCACCCAAAGAACTAGTTGCAAAAATAAAACAAAAACTGTTGGAATAATTTTGTGTGGTGAACAAGTTGCAAGAACACTTTGCTGGCAAAAAATATAACCAAGCATTGATTTTTATGTTCTATACAACTAAAAAGGTTACTTTCAACACATTTTCCGGTAGCATGAAAAAGTCATTCTTTTTCTTTTATTATTTATAACTACCCTTTAGAAACTTGAAATCGGTTTGTTAAGGGTCACTCCAGAACTTCAGGAATACAAATGAATGTCTTTGAACTTCGAAAGAAAGAGATTTGAAAAACACATTGTGGTATTGTCAGGAATCATTGGAGAAATTAAATAGATTTTGCATACAAATACAAACATGGCAATAGTTCACTAAATATTTCCTTTGGACTACTACATGAAACTAATCTACCTTTGTGTTCTACCTGTTGCCATAATTTCATGCAAATCACAAGAAAAAGCAATAGTCTATTTTAAAATAAAACACAAAAAAGTCTATATGACCCTACACTACTTTTACAAATGTTCCTCTTTTCTATCAAATAGTTTGAAGCAAAAGCCTGGAAAAGAACAGATTTCCTTGTAAAACACATAAAGAAATAAAGAACTTGAGTGGGATGCCTACACTGTTGTACAGAAGGGGTGAGATACCCGTGGATGAGGATAATTTGTAAACAGCAGTCCTATGTTACCAATGGCTGGAAAAACTGACAACCTGAAGGATTTCAAATACCCCACAAAGCTTCAAGCTAACTTTAGGCTGATCAGCTAAGTCCTGTAGTTAAATATTGGATGACAATATAGCAGAGATTTAAAATGTACATATAACTTTATGCTAAGAGAGATATACAGCACTAGGTGTGTAATGTGAACCTAAATACATAGATAGATATTTGGGGAAAAAAATGTGTCCCACTATTAATTTTTTACAATAGCAAAAGATATTGTTGTACAAAGTGATGTGTTAATATTTGTGTCTGTACATTATGTGTTTATAACTCCTCTTCCAGAATTTTGCATTTAGTGTTGCATACACCAGATCATGCTATTGGGGAGGAGACATTCCCTGAATTTTTTCTAGATCTATCTTACAGTTTTAATTTTCACAGTTTAGGATCTGCTCTTGTCAATAATGCGTGTAGCAAAACGTTGTTCTGTGGCACTGCAAAGCAGAAAAATCCAGTCACAACTATTTTGACTGCTATAAAGATGGATTTTCTTTTGTTTGTGTCAACTGAAATGGAGGTGCACTGTAAAAAAATCTAGATGAAGGCCTTGTCACTCTAGATGAATATGCGCTCAGAAGCTTACCTAGTAACTTAAGAATTCCCCCACATGAGAGAGAACCTCCAATAGTCTCAATTAGGCCTTTTGAATTAATGCTGTGAACTCTTTGCTGACTACATAATTGCAGTTAGAAAAGAGTTCCTGTAATGGACCAAAGTTATCAGATTTAATACATACCTTTACTTATGTCGACAGCTCACAACTGTGATACAAGACAACATCCAGGACGCTGCTGTCATTTAGTGGCAAGAGAAAATTGCAGAGCTCAAATGAGGCCACCAAATAAAAATGAGCCTCAGTTTTTGGATTAAAAGTTTATTTGAATGTGTTGCATTCCGCCTAGTTCATCTATAAATTGTATTTTCCATGAATGGGAGTTGAGATCAAAATTATAAAATTGAAACTCTAAACAAATTCAGAACCATATTATTTTCCACAATTGCTGATGCTATACTTTCTTGAGTTAATTTTAGTTTCAAGTAAGATTTCTTAAGTATCTGCCCAAACTTCTTCCAGGTAGCCTATTTTTCTAGTTTGTTTATATATAGATACACACACACACATACACACACAAACACATATACACACACACATATCTAAAAATGTGTTTTTTGTTTTTCTATTTATAACTGCTTTAATCTTTGAATTAATATACATATATATTTCTGTGTTTTTTATATATATTAATATATAACTGAATAAATGTGCTGATACAAACTGTCACAAAAGAAGTAATGCATACAGGTTAGGATAATCCAATTGTCCGTGATTTGAATTAGACAAGATTTTGGAGAAATCTCTCAGGGATGAAGTGAAGGGGACCACAGCTATGTGTGGACCGCCTGAGAAATTCATGATACCTTGTAAATGTTCACACCAAACTTTCAGACACGAGGAGAATAACGAAACTCCAGCAAAAGCTCAGGTTCTGAGGGAGGAGTGTGATTACTGCCACTTTTTTTCTTTAACTTAATAATCGAACTTTCCTTCAATTACTCATCTCTCAAAGATGCGAAAGAAAAGAAACTTTTTATCTGTGGAAAGTGAGCCTCCTCGAAATTATCAAGTCCAGAGAGACATGGAAGAAGACGACAGTCATGTCCCACTCCTCCTTGTGCTAAGTAATCGTTTCTTGGACCTGCCTGCTGTCACCAGGAGTAGCTCCAAATTAACCTAACAGTGCTCCTCAGTGGATCCCATAATCCAGTGTGTAGCCAATGACTCATCAGTGCTATTTCTGTAAACCAATCAGGATTCCTGACAAAAAACTCTGCATCTGTCCCCCTTATTGCCTTTAGAAACTTGCTTTTAACAAAGGCCTAAGCTAGCTCATATCCAAGGTCCCTTGGATCTGAGTCCTCTGGACAGCTGTCCCCATTTTGGCTCCAGTGACCTTTTTAAAATTATATTTTATGCCTCAGCTTCCTTTTTTAGGTCAATAAGGAATATGAAAGTATGATTGCACCATAACGTACTAAGGAGTCTATTTGTTTGCAAAAAAAAATATATATATATTTTATTGGTGAAACAGAGTGACTGTGATAGTACAGGTTTTACTATCTATATTGACCTTCCCAGCAAGGTCTCAGCCAACGTGGGTCCTCTATTTAATCCTTTATCATCTATCCAGAGTTGGGGTGAAGGAGACCCAGGTGGTGAAATGGGGCTGCTTTGGGCATTGTTTACACTGTTCTTCTCCCACATTTTTTCTAGCAATAGGAATCCAGAACCCCCTTTTTTTTTACTGTGTTCACCAAAAAGTAAGGCTTGCTTTTTGATCAGATCATTTTGCTTTCTGTGACAAAAAGCAATCCCGGTTGTGTATGAGAAGATAGTTTTATTTTAAAAGATTAAGTAATTAATAATGTAAATTTTTAAGATTCAGCTTTAATCATAGCTGCTAGATGAATTCTGAAATGTTAAAAACCTAGAATAAGTCTCCCAAAATAGGGTATGGGGAGATTTAAAAGAAAACCTTCCATCATTATATTTTGATAAATTTATTTATTCACAAATTTGTGAAAGTGAAAAAGCTATTATTGTTCAATGAACTCTAGAATTTTATCATACTTGTTCTCTATTGATTCAGTTACTCCATTGACTTCAAAAAGAGGATATAAGGACAGCACCCCCTTTACATAAAGTTTCTTCCCCATAAAGGGAAGGCAAGCACGGAGGATTCAGTTCTCATTCTCTACTGAACAGATTGGTGTCATTTTGTATCAAAGGGCTTGAATTTAGCTTCTCATCTGCATACAGTAAAGTAATATGGCATTGATTTAAGTTGTTATTTGTCTCCTTTCAGTGCAAGGTATATTAAATAGTATGTAAATAAACATGTCAAGCAAAACCTATTTATTGTCACAGGAAAGTCATTTGGTAGACAGCTTGTCAGAGACTGGAAAATTAACATCTTTCTGAAACACTTTTTCTTCCTAACAGGTTGATACATTTAAGACAAATACATAACATAGCTCCTGGTATTATTAAAGGCAAAACTGTGCTTCCTGCTTCTGAGGCTTAATAGAAAGCAGGAAAACGAATTCCAAATTTTGTTATAGCTCTGACACAAAGTAAGGTTGTCTTTTAACTTTAATTGAATTTTAATCATTTCATGAGGTATATTCACGCCTGTATATTCCTTATACAATAGAGAAATTTGACATTGATCAAACTTGCAAAGCCACAGAAAGGAATAAAGGTATCTGTAGGAGCTGTTCTCAGCTTTATTGTTCATTTGTTTGGCTGTCCAGTCTTCCTGCCCTATCCCAGGAAGGTAGCAGAAAGGGAAGACTTGTCCCAGATGAATATTGCAAAGCCTCTCCTGGATCGAAACATTTGGGAATGTCTTCCAAGGGTTTGAGAAAAGAACTGACAAGTTAGCTGTCGTCCAATGCCCTCCCCTACCACCCAGTATAGTCGGAGCAAGCAAAGACACCGATAATGAATACAGAAAGGGATAGGGGGTAATGTAAGAACATTCAAATTTTCCGTTATCCCAACAATTTGAAAAATTATGATTTAAAATAACCTAAATGCTAAAGCCCAAGAGAAACAAGCAAAGGAACAAAAACCTCATCCAATACTGAGTTGCATAGCACTCATGGTACACTGATAACTACATCGAAGTCATAAAAACTCAAGGGTAAAACTTAAGATATATGTTCTGAGATCTGTCTATTATCATTATTACTATAACTAGAAGTAGCAGTAGTAGAAATAGTTGTAATAGTGGGAGGGAGGCTTCACATAACTCGCTCCATTCTGCTCTCACCCCCTGCAGTAACACCCTTCAGGTTGAAAGCTTCTGCTTAGCTCTGCACGTAGGCCAGAAGAGATGTGACAACCGTCCTTTCCCCAAAACTAACTCCTGGGGCCATAACGAATTGTACATACAAGTGACAATGCTATATTAAAGATTTGTAGGAACATCCTGACCTGACCTTCGTCTTTTAAAGTTAACTAAGAACAAAGAAGTTTCTCAACCTCCTCTGACCCTCACTCATGCCCAGAGGAGGGTCCTCGGTTACCTCTTGCAACTCACCTCTTCTCCCCACTTCCCTTAACATAAAAAGGGGCCTAAAGTTCATACTAACTTAAGATGTTTCTGTAGGACATAAGTTTGCTATCTTGGTTTTCTGGCTTTCTGGATAAAAGTCACTTTCTTTGCCCTAACAGCTTGCCTCTCAACCTATGGGCTGTCTGGGAGCAAGTGGTACAAGCTTGATCTTGGTTACATAATTATGGATTTGAAATGATCCATCAACACCAATTTATAGAGTTCAGATTTACATCTACATACAGACAATCTCACCAACCTTAGCAAGAGTTAAAGCTGATTTCTTATCAGAGAACAATTTGACTCAAAAGCATCATGTACTAACCAACAAGTAATCAGCTGCTCAAAAACTTCAGTGATAATTCCTTTTTCTAGCAATTATATACAAAGTCCTTTACCTGTGTTGTGGGCTGCTGTGTTACTTTGGCTTTACATCTTTATAAATTTTGGGGGGGAAACGGTAATCAGTGTTCAAAAGATAGACATGGTTGAAAACTACAGGTTCCCTCCCTTCAGCTACTATGACCAGGTGACATAAACTCCAGTCTCAGACTTAATTCTGCATCCCCTCCCCCACACAAGCAACCTGTTACTCACAGTTATCATGTAATCTGTTGTTACTTGATCGATAATGTCTCAAATCTCTTTTCCCTTTATGGCGTTCCAAGGATGGCCTTGCTCATGAGACTCACATAAAGCAAATGGAGCAATAGTCCAGTGGCAGGATTTGGTCACCTTTTTCATTAGAATCTGGTGACAGAGAGGCAGAGTAGCATGGAGCCCTGAGCCAAGACTGAGCTCAAAGGAGTATAGGTCACCAGACTCCCTAACTGACTTCGCGTGGTTTGTCTGTGCAAGGACAGAGGTGTTTTACATGCCAATTCATGTGTCTCCAATGAGACACATTCCGCCAATGAAAGAATATTTTCAACATTCGTTATATTAAATTAGAAAAAAAGAGTGCTGATCAAGATAGCAGATAACGAAACTACTTGTAACAGCTCTCTTTGCAGGGTGGAATCCTCACTAAAGTCCTTTAAATGCCACATACCACCCCTGGACTCTCGTCATTTTTGTTTTATTCCCAGTATTTCAAATAGTACCTAATGCCTCCAGGGGGTAGATTAAAACTAACACCTTTGTATGACACATTGTCTGTGCTAAAGTTTTGTTCTGTTTTGTTTTTATAATCAAATAAAACATGACACATCCAAGGCCTCCACGACACAGTTCTCTTCACATCCTTCCCCCCAACACCTCTCCGCTCCTGCCCCACCAAATAGCCCGCTAGACCCGCACATCGCCCGTGCCAGTGCATGCACTGCTTTCTCTGTCTACAAAATCATACTTCTCCCATCCCTAGTCAAAAAATGTAATTCATCCATGAAATCTTATTTTTGAAGCATATTTTTAATGCCTTCATTTCTATATATTTAATCACATTTATGAACACACTTCTATATATTAAATAGCAAACTTACTATAGGTTTAATAACAAATTTTATTAATTCTTAAATTCACTAGAACACAGACAATGTTCTAAGTCACGGGGCTGAAGGATGCGTTGTTTTCTCCGAACCCAGGAAGCCTACCAGTGTTCAAAAGCAAACAGCGTGAGGAGACGCTAGTGGAGAAACATACAGCAAGTTTGCTGCTAATACAGTCTAAGGAAGGGATCTTCTAAATTTGCTTGGCAGAATCCCAAAGGCTTTTCTAAAAAAAAAAAATACTGCTTGAGGTGAGATTAAAGAATAAATAGATGCTATTCTACTGAAAAGGCAGAGGCAGAGAAGCATGACAGCAAAATCTGACCTTCTGAGAACAGAATGTCTGACTATTGTGCCTGGTTGCTACGATGCACACGCGCCACGGTAAGAAATTTGAATCCTGGATTGTAGATTGCCACGGCCACTGAGATGGGAAATGCAGGGATTGGTTTCAAAGAACCACCTTGGAAAGATCACTCTTACTGATAGGTAGAAGCTGACTTGGAGAGGGCAGGGCTAGAGAGAGTGCAATGAGGATTGCTAATGATTCAAATGAGGGACGAGAAAGGCCTGAGTAAGACAACAGCAATGTGGACAGAGAGGGAAAAAAATGGGACCAAATATGAGATGTATTAATACTTAAACAGCATTAGCAGTATGACTGACAGCCGAAATACGAGGGAAAAGAAGGAGCTGCTAGTTAGGATGGCTGTCGGGCCCCCTGTGTGGATGTCTGTACCATAGAACAAAAGGCAAAGAGCAGGGGAGGCGTCTCAGTGGAGAGATGGGGAGGCACCAATCCCAGCTTTACAAGTGCTGAGTCTGTAGAGTACATATAGTGTCTAAAAGGTAGGTTTATATTTAATTCTAGAGTTTATGAGAAAATACTGGATAAAACATAAATTTGAGGTCATCATCATAAAGTTGTAGATGAATGAATTGGCACAAAACAGGATACCTGAATAAAGCAATAATATAGAAGGAAAAGAAGGTCTAGTCTTCAATTCTTAGAAATGGAGTCATTTAAGGGGTGAGTAGAGAAAAAGAAATCTGTTGAGGAGACACAGGAGGGAGCAGGCAGGGAATAAGAAGTAAACCAAAAGAAATGGAGGGAATGAGAATCAAGAGAGAAAAGGATTTCAAGAGGACGAGGAGCCACATTGTCAACTTCCTCAAGAGTAAGCAAAATACAAAGAAGAAAAACAAAAAGGATCCACTGGAACGACTCCTAGAAAATCAGAGGTGACCATCATGGTAATAGGTTCCATGAAGCAGGGGGACAGAACATGGATATAACGTCTTGCTCAGTGTTGCCCTTACTCTAGCTTTTCTCAAGCCATTTCGTTCTTTTCTAATCCCCCCTCGATTATGTCATAACGACTTACCTTTGCATTATGGACTAAATTGTGTCCACCCCAAAATTCATGTGTGGCCCCCTGACCCTTAGAGTGACTGTATTTGGAGACTGGGCCTCTTCTAAGGAGGTAATTAAGGTTGAATGAGGTCATAAGTAAGGGGCCCTAATCCCAGAGCACAGGTGGCCTGATAAGAATAGCCACCTCTCTCTAGGAACATATGCGAAGAGGTCACGGGAGCATACAACAAGATGGTGGCCACCTACAAGGTGAAGAAGACTCAGAGTGCAACCTCCCTTGCCAGCCTCTTCTTCTCTGAACTTTTCAGCATCCGGAACTGTGAGAAATAAATTTCTCTTGTTCAAGTCCAGTCTGTATTATTTTGTTATAGCAACCCACGCTAACTAATACACTTGATTTCCATGACTGCACCAGTCTTTACCTTGTAAAAAGCTTCTTGACATATTTTGATCTTATACATGATATTCAGAGTAATAAACCTGTGCAAAAGTCCAAATGGTAAATTGATCTCTAAAAAGTATTTACCTAGATATAAAACCCATATATTTTATTTTCTAGAGAAAAAATTAATAAAAGTTCCATGTCCACTGTAGAGTGGCTCATATATTAATATTTTGAGTTTGTATGGGGAGAAGAGGTAACTATCAAGGCCTAATATACTGGGAATGAATGTGATCCCAGGTGTTTCTTGTTTATGAAAATAAGAGATTTTAAATTCTTCCATTGTGGGTTTCATAACCTCAGGGATACATGGGAAGTCTTCAAAGTCAGAGGCTCGGCAGGAGGAGACAACGATGGCTCCGTGAACAATTCCGGCACAGAGAAGGTAACCAGAGAGCCAATCCCAACGCAGTGTGTTCCATTCTAGATAATAGCTATCTCTGACTCACTGATGTGCTTTGGCTCCTAGGAGGAAACCAAAAAAATACCTTCTCATGACCAAATTACAATGTGTTTACAGTCCTCTGAAACTCAGACAGCTTAAAATTCAAGACCAGGAAACAATCGACTCTATCCAGCTCCCAGTGACTCTCCCAAGAGCCGTCCTGAACCTTTCTACCACTTTCTGCACTGTGCTCGCTGCTCTTGTGATTCCATGCCTCTGGGCCAAAATGAGAATATACCGCAAGTGACTCTGGCCCTGGAGTAGATAAATAATTAATTTGAAACTCAGCCGGAAGCCACTACTCCTGACTTCAGTTGACAAAAAGCAACTATTACCCTGATTCCGATGCTGAGTGCACAGACTGGGAAAAAGCCCTGGAGTGTCATGATATTTGCAATATGTGTGAACGACGATCTCCTTTTAATACAGTTTCTTACCTCCTGTTTTCCCCAGTGATATCCTTGCAACCAGAAGCAGCGTGAGTGAATTTGCCATTCTCTTTATCTTTTTTTCTTCCTTACTACACTATAGCATGATCCATTTTGTTAGTGTGATACATTCTTTGCTATTCTTAAAATCAGGGGACTTATTTTACACGTACAAAATGTTAAAAATTGGCAGAAATTTAGAACCCCCACCCTTAAAACCAACTTATATCACAGAAATCTGTACCTAGCCCCAGCAATTCTCTTGCATTCAAAAAACTGATAAAACAAGCACTTAGTAATATAACATAGCCTGGCCTGGGGAGTTCCAACTCTGGCCTGGGGATTAACTGACCTGTATGATAAGGGGACCTAAAACTCTGGTTGTCCTAGAGACAAGGCCACTGCAGCACAGATGCAACTTTCCTGAGCCTTAAAATGAAGCTTACCCTCACAAGAATAGCTTAAACTCGCCTTTACAAAAGAAATACCTGGTATAAGAAAGAAGGAAGGATCCCCCAAATTCTGAGAATGGTCTCCCGATAAAGACCCTCCTGCTCAGGTGGTCATTTAACCCCTGCCTGTGTCTGGGCCATGCCACCAGCCTGCATCTGCCACCCATCTTGTAAGAGCACTGCCTGGATAAAACCCCTGAACATCCGGAGGCATGTAAGATCCATCTTTGACAGGAAGCAGGCAGGAGAAAGTCTCTTATGGAGAAACTGGTTAACCAGGACCACCCTAGAACCTCGAATATGACGGTATGTATAATGGTATAATTTTAAAAATGTAATACAGAACCAGCCCTTAGGATGTGGCTAACAGAAGACAACGCGGCAGAGAATACTTTATACAGGGGAATTGTTTATGATAAAGTGAGTGGCCACGTAAGCAACGGGGAAAGCATGTACATTTCCTAAGTCTGCTGTACTAGGAGATGTGTAACCCTGGAAATAGGAAAGTAGAACATCAACTGAAGGTCACCCCAGAATTTCGGAAAACATTATGTTACCTAGACTGTGTGAGAGCTGTGTTAATGACAGAATAAGAGAGAGAAAGGGAGAAAGGGAGAGAAACCAAGAGAGAGAGAAACAAAGAGAGAAAGAGAATACAACAAAGGGTAAGTGGACTCTGGCCCCAAAAGGGCCCAGGCATTCTAAAATTTCTACACTCACATGAATTTCCTGATTTCCTGATGTCTATGTCACTGAAACTCTTCCTTATCCCAATTTCTTGGGTCCGTTTTTATTGCCATTTTAATTCATCAGCAAGCTGTCCTTAGTGATTTGTCCTTTGGGTCCCAGAATGTCCCTACCGTCTTTACCTGGTTAAGCTGAATTACTAACGGCCTTCCTTATGGCGCAGACTTTACCCATGACAATTACACCTGAACACGGGAAGGAGTTGACTCTAAATGAAATGGCTAATCTCGTGTTTAGTCACATTGTAGGTGTAAAATGCAAATATATTTTGAATCAGGAGTATGTTCTCAAATTAAATTACAGAATGGCAGGAAAAAAGAGAAAAGAAGGGGAAATATGTGGATATATTTAACAAATGGAGTCAAGGGAAAAAAAGTCATTTGAAAACTAGTCTTTGTGATACTTCTAGCTTCTTAGCAAGGATATCAGTTTTGTGAGCTAAGTGGAGTTTCTCAGAAGTTTCCAATCCTAAAATTTGAAACTGTAAAAGGACTTTCTTCCCTTTATGATTGCAATTTTAGAACAATATTCTATGAGAGTGTTCATCATCTGGCGATACACAATGATAGGGTTTTGAGCCAGATTCTTGACAATGTCAATAAACACACTTTCTATCAACCACACTTCCCACTCCCCTGGGCATTATAACATAACTACCAGTTGGTTAAATCCAGTCTCAGCTATTCTCTGAGAATGCCAGACTGCAACCACGGTTATGGCACACTTGCAGCACTGCCCCGGGGTTGAGTCACGGCGACGCGTGCGTCCTGCTACCGTGGCTCAAGTGCGCCACCCGTCGTGCAGAGCAGGGAGATGCGCATTCTGCATCCTTTATATTTTGGTTATATTATTGTTTTCAATTAAAGAGAGATATTTTCTTCTACAAATATATTTCACCTCTTTGGTGTTTAATAATGTCTTAATGAAATATTAAACTTGTTTACTGGGTATAAATCTATTATAATTATATGTTTAAAAAAAAGGAAAAAAGGAAGGAAGAAAAGAGAGAGAAAAAAAGAGAAGGAAGGAGGGAGGAAGGAAAACAAAACAACAAAACCTGTCTCACTCTCATAGAAACTCCTGTGTTCAAATGCAGTTCATTATGTTCTTTCTTTCTTTACATAACGCCCTTAAGAAATGCACAATACTGAAACCCGAGAATAATTTGCATTTTTGTGGTTAAACAAACCAGTGTGAACTGTTTAAATAAACCATGAGGGCTTCATAACCGAGAGTCAAATGTCTGGGCTGCGCCTGATCTTCAAACAGGGTTTTGGCTGCGGTTTGCGGGCTCTTGTAAACTAAACCCCATGGAAACAGCCCTTGTTTACAGCTCATTTGGGACCCTTGGGGACAGACCACACTGAACTGGCTTGCTGCTTCAAGAAAACACTCTCCTAGTTCTTAAATTGTCTCTTCATGCTTTCCTTCCATGTATGTGAGCATAAAGCCATGTGACATCCCTAATGCTCTGGAAGCTGCTTCTGGGGTCATGAACCCAGTGACATGAGCCAAAGTCTTCAGTGGAAACTCTCCTGGCCTGAGTGGCTCTAATGAAGGGCCTCCTTCCTCCCCTGCCACCCATCCTGGCTTCGCTCCACCTCCTGCCCACTTACCTCCCCACACGCCTCCCTCGGTCCCCGCCCCTTCTGTCATCAGCTCCTTCCCACCTCCTGTTCCTCCCGCTGAAGGCAGAATGCCTGGCTTCGTCTCATCCCCAGGCATCAGCTGACATGTCAGCGCTGCAGAGAGCCTGTCTCTGACCAAGCAGCAGAAATCAGGCCTCCCTATGTATATGTTTCGAAGAACCCACTGCAAGCAGCAACTATTCCATTCATTTCCTTCTAATTGTTTTCTTGTGTATTGCATCTCTCTCTAAAATATAAACTTGACCAATGCAGCCATCTTGACTATCTCATTTGCCATTTTATTTCCAGCATATAGTAACATATTTTGGGGAGAAGTGTGCACAGTAAGTATTTTTAGAATGCTTGGGTAAATAGTTCCACATCAATCAAACTGAAAAAAATGTCTGAGGCTGTTTTGATGTGCCTACACAGATGTAAATAATGCGATTATATCATCTAGCACCATTCTGCTAAGAGGCAACTAATAGCCTGGAAAGGCAGGGAAGAGGTTACTACTAAAGTTTATATTATTAAATTGGCAAATAACATACTTATGAAAAAATGTTTGAGCTTTCCCTTAATTTCTCCATTATTGAAGACCAAAGAAAAATACCAATGTTTCTCTAGCACATAGGGGATCTCAGGGCAACTGGAGAAAGTTTGACTAACTGAATTTGCTAGTCTACGTACATAACAATCCCACAAGATATTGATATACTTGTCTTTTTAGACGTAGACCGAAGAAAATTAGAATGACTGAAGCTTTGATTCTTATTCCTCTGAACATACAGTATATTCTGAATATATAGACAGTTACACTGAAACCCAAAGAAATAAATATTTCTGGAATATTGTATTCTATCAGACTTCGTTGTTACCTATTTTCTGTCAATTTTGGCTGCTTTATATGTTCCAGAGGAATCAAGCTTTTCTCATTTAAACAGGAACAAATCAGTTCCGATTAAGATAGTTTATTTACGAAAGCTGTTTAACTACAACTGTGAGAGGCACCTGGGGAGAGAGCCTGCAAATTGGTCTGCCAGAAGAAGGTTCTCATAGGAGTATGAAAGCGAGATGTTGTTTGCTGGAAAAAGAATAAACAAGAGCCAGCTAGCGAGAAGGAAAACAAAAATCACAAACGTAAAAGGAAACAAATCCATTCCCTTTTCCGTAGCAAGATCACTTGTCTTCCAGTCAATAGTAAAATTAGAAAAGTAAAGATAGATAAATATTGATTTTGTGACATTGAGAGGGCTTACTTTAAATTTTAGTGTTATAACTTTAAAAATTAAAAATTAGATACTGATATCCTGAGGCAAGATGGCCGACCAGAGACATTGGTCACTAGGTCATCTCAGAAAGAAGGAAAAGTTTTAGATGAAAAAAGAAACAAACAAAACCCAGGTGTGACTCTGAGGGAAAAGTGCCAGAATCTACTAGAGATTCCATAGGAAGAAGTTGTGGAACAGAACAAGAAGGAGCAAGATTTTGGCAGAGATCAGCTCCGAGGGATTTGGGGCCCCGTGGAAAGGTAGATGTGGTGTTTGTTTCTCTTCCCCTCATGCCTCTGGCAGTCTGCAGGCCCCTGAGCTCTTGCAGAGCTTCTCCACCCTCCTGAGCCCAAAACCTGCTGCCACCAGTGAACTGGGAGCTTCTTGAGGACAGAGCCCAGGGCTGCCAGCCCCCTTTGGGTCACTCCCCCTCACTACAGACCAAGCCAAGTCAGTGGGCACCATACTTCCTCTCCACCCATTGTGACAAAGCAGACAAAAAGATACATTAAGGAAGGACACTCTATTCAATAAATGCTACTGGGAAAATTGGATAGCCACATGCAGAACAATGAAACAGGATTCCTACCTTGCCATGTACAAAAATTAACTCAAGGTGGATTAAAGACCTAAATATAAGACCTAAAACCACAAAAGTTCTGGAAGAAACCATAGGGAAAACTCTTCTACATATCGGCCTATGCAAAGAATCTATGACTAAGACCTCAAGGGCAAACACAACAACAACAAAAATGAATAAATGAGACTTAAATAAATTTAAAATTTTTCTGCACAGCAAAAGACATAATCAATGGACTAAATAGACAACCTACAGAATGGAAGAAAATATTTGCAAAGTATACACCCGACAAAGGACTAATATCCAGAATCTATAAAGAACTCAATCAGCAAGAAAAAGACAAATCAAATAACACCGTTAAAAAGTAAGCAAAAGACATGATCAGAGTTTTTTCAAAAAGAGATAGACTAATAGCCAACAAACATTAAAAAAATACTCAACATCACTAATCATCAGGTAAATGCAAATTAAAACCACAATGAGATACCACCTTGCCCCTATCAGAATGGGCATTAATAAAAATTAAAAATAAATAGATATAGGTATAGATATAGTGAAAAAGGAGTACTTATACGATGTTAGTAGGACTGTAAATTCGTACAACCTCTGTGGAAACAGTATGAAGATTCCTCAAAGAACTAAAAGTAGGCCTACCATTCAATCCAGCAGTCCCACTACTGAGTATCTACCCAATGGAAAAGAAGTCATTATATCAGAAAGACACCTGTACCCAAATGTTTATCACAGCACAATTCACAATTGCAAAGATGTAGAATGCACCTACGTGCCCATCAGTTGATGAGTGGATAAAGAAAATGTGGAAAATAGTACACTATGGAATACTATTCAGCCATAAAAAGGAATGAAATAATGTCATTTGCAGCAACTTGGATGGAATGGGAGACATTATCCTAAGTGAAGTGTCTCAGCAATGGAAAAACACACATCACATGTTCTCACTAATAAGTGGGAGTTAAACAATGGGTACACATAGTCATAAAGTGGTAAGGACACTGGAAACTAAGAAAGGGGGAGGGTGCGGGGATAAAACTTACCTATCGAGTACAATGTATTCTATTCTGGTGATGGGCACACTAAAAGCCCTGACTTCAGCATTATACAATTCATCCAGGTAACAAGAACACTTGTACTCCCTAATATTTTGAAATAAAAATTATTTAAAAAATCAGATAACCTTTTGTTGACATCCTAATTTTTGTTTTGAAATTTTACTGAACTATTAAATCAAAAAAATCTAGGAACCAATTGATGCTAAAATAGGTAAAAGTGACACACAAGTGACAATGGAAGCAGAGGTATCAGGAAGACACACCATGGGAAGGTATCAGACGACACGGCCTCAGAAGACTGCCCATCTATTTGATGTCCTTAAGTTCCCTGACAGACTAATAACACTGAGTTTGGCACCTTGGGAGAGGCACTTTTGTCAAGTTTTTTGTCAAGTATTAAATGAATGTTAAACTACAAGAGTTACTAGATTACTCTTCCTCCAAAAGGAGGATCAGCACTGGTTTTAATATATTCCAGGAATTTTTAGAAAGTAGATATTCCAAACCAGAAATAGTCCATAAGTTAATAGCTAGGAGACTTCTTCACATAAAGTTGAACTAACATGGATATGACACTTCAAAAGTTGATGTTTCAAAGCTATTCAAAAATGTTTACAAAACTGATTCATGGATTTATGGTTTTTATAACAAAGATCATTTGTTAAATATTATTTATAATTTTGCCTAATTGATAGTCACAGATCAAAGAAGTAAGTAGGAGAATAGGTTTATAATATGTTCTTGAAAGCTTGAATTTTCATGACTTTACAGGACACATTTAAGTTAAAAAAGATTTTATTTTAATTGTCTGAAATTAGAATGTGTAAGGTCTAAATTCCCAAATCAGCCATGTTCAGATGACTTAATAAAAATGCCACTTAAAGAAATCAATAATCAAAAATGGCTAGTGAAGCAAACAGACAGATTTAAACAAACTTCTTATACTTACTGACAAAGGAAAAAAAGAAAGAAAACAAGAAAGGGAGGGATGAAAGACTGAAGCTGGAAAATTACTGAGGACAATACATATATAAAGAGCAACAATAAATGAATTTTGAGAATGGTGAACTACAATATTTGTTCAGGGCGGTGTAGGTGTGTCTGTATCCATTTGTTTGTGTGACTAATATGTGATTAATAAAATTTGAAAATATTTGACATTGTGCTTAAAAATGAAAATTTCGTATTTTTATTTAAGTAATGAATTGAAACTTTTTTAAAAATGAAAAGAATATTTTATTTTAAAAACATTTCTGTCAATTCACACACTTATGGATATCTTGTTATGTTTTTATTTGGCCCTGGCAGTCAGGAACCCATTGCTAATTCTTGAGCTAAGAAGTGATGTAAATAAATGTGTGGATTGACAATAAGTTTGCAAACTAGGCTTTGTCAGGCCTGCGGCAGGGCAGGGGGACCGTTAGACTTGTCTCCTCATACTTTTAAGGTCTGAAATTTAGAGCTGATGTCATATAAAAGTGAGTGCATTGTATTTGAGTTTATTTTTAAAAAGTAACCAATAAGCAGATGATTTTGCAGAATAAATGATGAATACCAAAATGTAGAAAAATGTGTGGAAGACAAGCTTGAAATTCAGGGCAGAAGACACAGATGTGAGTCCCTCTCTAGAGGTGATCTGAAGCTGTGCAAGTTGAAAAGGCTCTGAGAGAAGAGCAAGGAGGACAGAGAGGGACAACCCCTGGATCCCAAGGAGTGCACACAACCAGGTGGCAAAAAGAAGCAGTGATGAAAGTGGATATGGAGCAAAGAAATTAACAGGGCAAAGCTTCACAGAGATTAAGACTAATTGTAAGTAGAATGAACTTTGGCCAGCTCAGGTCCATCCTTAGTCTTTTGCTAACTTCAGTTATTCTCTTTATCTAGACATTATGATCAGTTATCAAACTGAAATGGGCCATCATTCATTTACTTTCTGGGTTTTTATGGGGACTGTTCATTGCATCAGGGACTGGGATCATCTCTGTGAGTCCTTCGAGGAAAATGAGTTCCATGAATTTTAACATGCTGTATTAACTAAGTAATTATGGTTTGTTTTCTATTTTGCATCTACACATAAGTTGTCATATAGTTCAACACTTCCAAAAGAGCAGAAACACTAGCCAATGAGTGCGTACCCAAGAGAGGACAGTGTCCATTGAACACAAATACGAGAAAATCCAACTGCTGGCAGAACGGGGCAGCACGTAGAGTCCCTGCGGGAGACCTTCCTGCACCAAGTGCCCCAGGACCCACCTCCTTCTCTATCTTGGCACAGATAGCTGCACATACAGCACCTCCACCTGACCCCTTTCCCCCACAACCAGAATCCTGAAAGTTAAACTGGTTCATTTTACTGCCTGTTCCTTGGATGGAAGCCAAAAGAGCCATTCACCGCAGGTGGCTATCAGTCAGCACTCGAAACCATGGTCCAGACCAGTTTTCCCACAGAAACACATCACATGATTAAAGATAATGCATAAAGTACTATTTTAAAGATTCAGGAATGCCTCCAAACTTATACCTGAGAAGAACTGTAAAAAGTTTTCAAAAGATGGATGAATTTTTATAGTCCTAATTCTTGAAAGGTAGCTTGAATTATTTAAATGATTCCCCCCCCCGCTTTATTTTTTATCCTCAAGAAACACATTTCCAGGACACGCTTTATTTATTTATTTATTTTTGCATATTTTTTTTTCCATCAAAACGTTCTGAGTACCTACCTACTCTGGAGCTAGACCCTGTTTTAGACATAGGAGATACCGCAATGCGTATGACAGGCATAGTTCCTACTCTTGTGGCATTTACATTCTGGTGAAGGAAGAAAAAAATGAGACAAATAAATAGCTACAGATAATTACAGATAGTGTTAAGTGCCATGAGGAAAATGAAATAACGTGAAGAGATAGGGAGTGGTTAAGTGGAGGTACAAGAATCGATTTTGAGGAGTAAAGACCTGTAGAAGGAAGCAGCATTTGAATTAGAATGTAAACAGTGGAAATGAACCAGCCACCTAAGTATCTGGGAGGACAATTTGAGTCACAGAAAAAGCAAGCGAAAGCCCCGAGATGACACAGAGCAGCAGCAACAACAGCAACAAAAGTGTCTGGCTGGCATACGGTGGGCAATGTCAGGATGGTGCAATCCGCCACGGAAGCAGGCAAGAGTGGAACCATCTACAGCCCCGCGCATCATTCGAAGAAATGTGGATTTCATTCTACAGGTAAAGGGAAGTCATTGAAGTGTCCTTGACAAGGGAATGACATCAACCGATTGACATGTTGAAACTATCCAGTTTCTGCGTGGCAGATCCCCTGCAGGAGAGTAGAGTTCCTGCCTGCTTTCCCTGAATGACTGCAAGAAATAGTGGTGCTGTCTTCCCCAAGAAAAGCAAGGCCTGAAAAATACCTCCGTGCTCCGTAGGTCAAATGGCTCCACCTGGGGAAAAGCTTTTCGCCAAAAAGCAATCACTGGTTTCCACTAGACTCCTGATGAAGTCTTTGTTAAGTGACACATATGTCCTCAATTTTTACACCTGAATATCTCCTCTTACCATTATTTTAGCTGGAAGCAATAACAATGTCCTAAGATGTGCAGTTTTAGCAGGAATAATAGTGCACATGTTCTCAAGCAGAAGACCTTTTGGAATGGTTCAGAAATTACAGCCAATTCTGCAGCCATGAGAAATGGAGATGGCAGGTCCCTGTAAACAGTAATGCAGAGTACAAGTAAACATTATTGCTAGGACTGGAATACCAAGCATGCTCAAACTAGGGCACGCACCTGCACTAACTCCCACTTTTCATCACTGGGCCCATTGAATGTCTATTTGTAAGCAAGTATCAGAAAAAAAGATGTTTGGCGCTGCAGTGAGGACAATTCTATCAAAGTTGGAAGCTCTGAACTCTGAATTACTTCCGAAAATACAAACCTCAAGCTGGAGAGAGTTGTATTCACTGGGGGTATTTCTGTGAACATAAATTAAATATTGCGTAAAAGAGACAATACATACAATCAATAGCAAGCTTGGTATATTCTTTTCTAAAGACTTTCAGAAGACACTGATGATTTGCAAAAATGCATTTTCACCTTGTTTATATATATTTCACTGAAACTTACTGCATGAACCTTTCAGTGTAAATATTGAATCAGCCATTTTCTCTTTAGCACAGTATTTCATGGTTATATCCTCAGAGAGGGAAAAAATTAAAACTACATGGGAGAGTAGCTCTGGAATGTGACTTCAAGGTTACTATTTAGATTAAAATATTAGTTTCAATGACTGTGGAGAAAAATGAAAAGCATTTTTTTCCATTTAAATTTATCAGACTGATAATGGCAAAGTAGGAACATGATTTTCCCTCAGCTATGATTAGCCTGGCATGGAGAAAATGTATGGATAGTTTTTCCAGGTTATCGGGGCTGCTAGACATGTCAACTCTGTTGCACTGCGGAGCTCAGGTGCGGGATTGGAAGAGACACTGCAGGGGCCGATCAGCTAGACGGATGCATTGCTCATGGTTTTGTTTGCTAGGCAAGTGCATAGAGCAAGAAGGTGGTATGTATTTATGAAGCCAAAATTAGACCCTGTTTCTCATTCTGAAGATGAGTCAAACCTCACTATGACAAATATTCTATAATCTTAAGGGTACCTCAACCAAAAGTTTATTTTCCTCCAAGTTTGCCAAGTTGGATATGTCTTTGTCGTCACTCAAAACCAGAGTTGATCTAGCTTTGGAAAGATATAGAAATTACTTGTTCTGTATAATAACCAGGTAGTACTAACTTTCTGAGCTCCCTGTATAAAATGTTTAAATGAGATATAAATTAAAAAGTCTATAATTAATGAAGTGGTTTTCCATATAGGAGTATGCAAAATTATTCATTGACCTTGGAAGATAAAGGTTGAAATGGGATCTGGTCAAAGTATGTATGCACAAAAAATTAATAAGATGAGAGAAATGTTATTTACTAAAATTAGACAATAAGTGCAATCTCAAGGCACTCCTGCAAACTTAAATAAGGTGAATTAAAAACGAAAGTCAAGATTTGTTTTTTCTTAGTTACATAAACTATATGGGATATGTATCCATAATTACTTGCTCATGTAGCCCTAGGTGTCTGAAGACATTTTAAAATATGCATGTCTGTATACGGATGATGACCAGAGTTTAATTTCAGCTCTCTTACCTTCTGTGCTATCCAACAGTGTCCAATACTGTGCACCTGCCCCTTTGCAGATGCCTCTTTCTAAAACACTAACAGTCTGGATTCCAGGTCACCTGTGCGAACGCTGAGTGACTTTGTCACTGCTGCCCACGAGTACAGCATAAGCAGCTAAGGTCAGGGCTACACAGTCGGGCAGTCTGGATAGAATCCTGGTTCCACCTCTTCCTTACTGTGCAACTTGGGCAAGTTATTTGAGTTTCTTGTTTTGGTTTCCTCCACTTTAAAATCTGCATATTAATATTACCCCCTTTGAGGATAGTTAGGGTGATTAAAGGACAAATTGTGGTCATCTCGTTGTCTCCATTTTCTTCTCACACCCTTAGCTGGTAAAACCTGCCACTCCCGTCCCACCTTCCTTTTACCTAGAAGCAAACATTCAGCTCTTATCATAAGTCTATAAATTAAAGCTATTGCCCAAGAAACACCATTCAGTGAATACTTGTGGAAACTGTGAAGTGCTGAGCCAGATGCTGGAAGGAAGTTAAAAGAAAAATGAGACACTGGTCTTGTCTTTGCCCTTAGAGAATAGTCAAAACATCATATATGTTCAAAGAATTATGTAAGCAGACGGACGGTGATAGCCACCACTCTGAGTTTAAAGGTAAAATGTGGGTATTCATAGTCATAAGAAGGCTTAATAAAGTAGATAATATTATTTAAATGTTGTTTAAATAATAATAAACTAAATTGTGTATAAAAAATCTAATTTGGATGCAGCACATTGAGGGAAAAAGTAAGGGATCCAAATTTTAAAGTAAAAATAAATTTAAAAAATTTTAGTTCAATTCTTGTTCAGTTAAAATTTTCCCCAAAACACCCTTCAGAACAGGCAAAAAAGGTCCATCCACTTATTCATTTTTCTCTTAAGCAATTAAACATGTTCTTAGTTTTCAAGCGCTACTATATTAAATTTAAAAAAATTACTGAGTTGCTCTGTTCAACTATAGATATGCACTGTAGCTTTACTACAAACAAAATGATTTTCTGCCTGTTAGAATTAGTGTTGTTTCTGATGCTCAACACATTGTTCATATTTGCCACTCAAGTATATTTGGCTATCAGCCTTACGTTGAAATTATTTTTCTATGTGTGCTACCTCTAGCAGTCGCTGAGCTCTTGGTCTCTGCAACTTTGTTCTTTATCTTTGGAACATCTATATAACACCTTTTAATGCTTTGCACTTGGTATACACTCAATACATTTTTGCTAAATTGAACTGCTGAAATGCCCTGGGAAATGCCATGGTGAAATGCAGTGGTTAGAATGTAACGGTGAAAAAAATGCATTCAAATTTTCAAACTAATACAAACTTTTTAATTTGTAAATTGGGGGTTTCCTGGATGACAAGAAGTATAAAACAAATATTTCATTCCAAGTTGCATGTAGGATCAGAATTGGAGAACGCCTCTCAATGCCCACATCCTTTGTATATGGAGATAGCAAATACTTTAAAAAATGTCTTTTAAACTAACTTTAGATAATATTTTAGAATATCTTCCAAACAGATTCAGAGTGTTTATACCTCTAAGAGTCTGCTTCAGATCAATAAATATTTTATTGAGCATTTAACTGTGCACCGAGGTACTGAGGTAGACCCTGGGGATACATCAGTGAGTGGTATACAGGACCTAAACCCATAATAGGAGGAGATCCCGTGTGTTGCCTGCGCTCATGTGTTAGTCATTATTTCTACCAAGCATTTGGACCCTGGAGCTGAAGAACAGAAGACAGAATTTAGTACCCAAATTTCTGTGTTGTTTTGCCACAAACCGCTTCCCTTCCTCTAAAATTAATTCTCTAGAATGAAGATTTGATAAATCCTCTAAGTTTAAAAAATAAATTAGATAAGAACATTTGATGACTGCTACTTGAAAAGTGATTTATCACTTTTATTTATTCCCATGTAATTCATATCACGTGTACAAATATCTGGATATGAATTTTTTGTACTGGATTTCTATAATAATTTAACATAAATAAATTGGAGATTTTGTTTCTTCTAATATTCCTATGTTCTTATATTTACATCAATTTTCTTCTTATTTTTCTTACCAACAGAAATACTTGGTAATATGTGAAATTACTATGCAGGGCAGCATTTAAGAGAGGTATGTGAAACTCGAGTCCTATTCTTGGTAAGAGGCCTCTTCAGGACTTTGTCAAAATAGTTATCAAGGCTTCACGGATGCCACACAATGTGTTTTAGATTCACCCCACCCCCGACTCAGCCCAAACCACCATGTGTACTGCCAGATTCTTATGAACAACATATAATACAATGCACTGTCTCAGGGTTTCCACCACACACTGCAGATCAGTGTCCCATCAGACATGACTTGAAGTTGTTAGACCAACAAAGTTTACCTGGTTAATGTGGTTGGTTTGTGGGCTGCATTCTAAATAGAGCAGGAGTGTAAAGATTTAAAGACCAGTTGCCTTTGTTCTCCATAAATCTAAATAAACGTATTGGGCTAATGGAATTCTTCTTTTGACTCAGGAGTTTAGCATTATTGCACTTTTGGTTTTGTCTTCCTCTGAAAAGGGCACATGATGATGCCTCCAATCCCTCCCTGTTATTTTCTGTAGTCTTGGTGCCTATTCTTAGTAGAAGTAAAACATATTCCATTGTACACTCCCCCTTCCTTCCTTCTTCGGAAGATACTCCACAGCAACTGGGACGGACGGTGAGTAGGCTTCCACAGTCCTCTAACGTGGAGCTTTCTCTGGAGTTGCATGTGCCTCATCAACAGAGCAAACAATCGTTGGGGTGGTCGACACAGTCTATAGGGAAATCTCAAATTGTAAATTTGATTCCCCAAAATTCAGATTGCCATCTGAATTGACCACTCTATGATTATGTGCAACTAAATGAATGCATTTTTTCAGCTGCAAGTAACAGAAATCCCAAATCAGATTCTCTTACAGAGTGTGGAAATAAATTATATCTCTCAACAAGAAGTTGAAAGTGGGGCAAGGTCCAGGCCTGAGTGACCCAACAGCTCACTGTTGCCATAGAAGACCCATGTCCTGGCTTCTGCCCTGCTCTCCTCACAGGGTCAGCTTCGCCCTCAGCCTCCACCCCTACGGTCCCAGCATGACGGTGCGATGTCACATGTCACAGGTCCTATCCTAAGGCAGTGTCTCTTTTCCAAGAGGGAGAAGACCTTTCTTAGAAGTCCTACAGTAGTAACCCTCCATGCTGCATTGAGCAGAATTAGTTCATAATATCGTGTCTAAAATAGTCACTGGTCTGGGGGATTATAGCGATTAATGGATTGGCTTGTGTTCTCTGCAGCAGAATGGCTATTTGGGAATAAATCCTACTGGCCACTGTAATGAGTATCTCTCTGTGATGAAGAGTAAGTTTCTATTATTTGAAAAGAGCTATTGAATAAAGTATTAGAAAAATGGCCATAAAAACGTATTCAACACTATCTCAAGTTGCACAGGCATACATAGTATATGCATTAGTTAATATTGCAAAATGACATTGTATATCATCATCTTTAACAAACAAAATTCAGTAAGTGACTTCTTGTGGCTGATGCTGACAGCCAAAATACAAGTTAAGCTTAAATGGTTTTTATATTGTATTTATCTGACAAAAATAAATAGAATAGTTAAACACAATAATTATCACTTAAGACAGACTTCGTTAATTTCAAGTGATAATTCATGGACATATCATTAGATTAAAGTAAACTTGATAGAATGGAATTTTTAATATCTTTTCTTTGGGTCTCTGTCTTTACTGCACTAAATCGTTTGTATACATAACTTTATTATAGCCAGAAAATATCATTTATTAATAGAAAGAAAAGGCTAGATTATACCTGCCACTGGAATAAAATTATCACTTTTGGTTGCCATAGTAATTCATAACATGACTTCTTCTTTATCTCCAACCAAAGGTTGTCTCCAGAAATCTTTCAAGATATATTATTAAGATATAGTATGCTCAATAATGACTTAGATTAATACGATGTTGCTTTTTAATAAATTTTACCCCAAACCAGTTGCTGGCTTTGCATATTCCAGATATTTCCAAATTGTTAATGTACTTTCAAAAATAAAAAGTTTAAGATCCTTCATTCTTTTAATTTCCTTAATTCTTCTGTTGGCCTCAGTTTATCATGCTTTGATTATAGAATCTGACCAGCCTGGCTTCAAACCCCAACACAAAGAAACTTCTTGAAACTTAGTAAAATATTTGACTCCTCTAAGTCATATTTTCCTAACCTGGAAAACATGATACAGGATCTTTGTGCTAAAAAATTATATATATATGCTTAAGACATAGTAGCTTAATAAATCACAGTTATGATTATTGATAGGTATTGTATTTACAGTGTCTTGCAAAATGGCTCACACACAGATCAGACACTCAACAAGCACTTATTAAATGAATAAACATACCATCTCTTTTATGTGTGTGTGCGTAAAAGATAGTGAGAGAGAATGAAAGAGTTTACGAGTTTACTATGATGAAGTTTTTACTTACCAATGAACTAACAACTTACAGAGTGTATCCTCAATTTGATCTCTCTTTCCTAAGGCCAAGTCATCTCCCTTTTGAACATGTTGGTATGGTTTGGATGTTTGTCCCTCCAAAGCTCACGTTGAAATTTGATCTCCAGTGTTGGAGGTGGGGCCTGGTGAGAGGAGTTTGGATCATGGGGGTGGATCCCTCAGGAATGGCTTGCAAGGAGTGAGTTCTGATTAGTTCATGCAAGAGCTGCTTGTGTAAAGGAGGCCGGCACCACCTCCCCCCTCTCTTGCTCCTTCTCTCTCTGTGTGACACGCCTGCTCCCCCTGCGTCTTTGCCTCAATTGGAAGCTCCCTGAAATCTGCACCAGAAGCAGATGCTGGTGCAATGTTTCTTGTACAGCCTGCAGAACTATGAGCTGAATAAACCTCTTTTCTTTATAAAGAACTCATCTCAGGCATTCCTTTATAGCAGTGCAAAATGGACAAAAACACATGTGAAAGATTGTTGGATGTTGCAAAAATTCCACTAAGCAGTGACAATCTAAAGACAATAAAATAGTGGTACTGCAAAACTTCCAAAGTATCAGGATTTTATGTATTTAAGAAAATGATTTTGAGAACTGAATAAACCAAATGAAACAAACAAGCAGTAGTGAAAATGAACAATATCAAGATATGGTGATTTGAATAGATCAAGAATAATGATAAAGCCAAAGCTCCACAGATCAAGACAAGAAAGAGGAAACACAAATAACCAATATCAGAAATGAGAGAGGAGTTATCCCTGCACTAGCTCACAAACATTACAACAATAATATGAGAATATAATTGAGGAAGGAAGGAAGGAAGGAAGGAAGGAAGGAAGGAAGGAAGGAAGGAAGGAAGGGGCTACATGATGTGGAAGGAAGGAAAGACACAAAAATCAGAAAGAAGTAAACTGTCTCTATTAGTGGATGACATAATTTTTACATAGAAAATATACAAAACAACTAATAAATGTAATAAGTGAATTGAGCATAGTCCCACGTTATAAGTTTATTTTTAAAAAGTCAATTGTACTTTTATACAAAACAGCAAATGATTGGAAAATAAAAATTTTAAAATATCGTTCACAGAGCACCAAAACCCATAAAATTCTTAGAAATAATTTCAACAAAAGTGAGCAATTAAAGAATGTCTAAATAAATTGAGGGACATAAAAAGTTCATGAATTGCTAAACGCACTATTAAGATGTTAATTCTCCCTAAATTATTTATAGGTTTAATGCAATCCCAAATATAATCCTAACAGATTTTTTTTTTTAGAAACTCACAAACTGATTTTAAAATTTACATTTAATACAAATGAGCAAAAACAATGGGAAAAACAAAGTCACAGGATTCACACTATATGATCCCAAAACTTATTACGGAGCTATTGCGATCGAGTCAGGATGGTACTAGCCTACCATCAACAAATGGAACAGAATAAAAACTGGACTCCAGTCATCTGATTTCCCACAACGATAATTGGGAAATGGAAAATTTTTTCAACAGATATTGCTAAAATAGCTAAATATCCATATAGAAAAAATAAAATTAAATCTCAACCTCTATTTCATATAATACACAAAAATTAGTTTGAAATAGTTCATCAATACAAATAAATGTGGAAACTAAAACCATAAGGCTTTTAGAAGGGAGAATATAAATAAATCTTTGTGCCTGTGTTAAAGGTTTCTGATGTTACAGAAAGAAATAACTACACAAGTTGAAAGATAAAAGTCCATTGAAATTAACTATTCCTTCTCTTTAAAAATCTCCATTATAAAAATGAATGGACAAGAAATTAACTGGGATGAAACAGGTACAAAACAATCTCTAATGAAGGGCTGTAATCCAAGATTTAAAAAGAACTCCTTAACTAATAATAAAAGGGCAACCAACCTCATATGAAAGATCTTAGCAGTCATTTCAAAGAAAGATTGTAAATGACCAATATCTACATGAAATCATACTCAATATCACCTGTCTTCAGGGAAACATGGATTAAAACCATAAGGTATGGAAGAAACAGGAAAAACCGATGGTACCGGTGAAGATGTAGAGCAACTGGATCTGTCATACATGTTGGTGGAAGTGGAAAATGGTAGAACTACTTTGCAAAAACTGTTTTGTTATACAGCTAAAGTAATACTTCCCCAAAAAACCCTACCATTCCAATGCTAGGTATTTCTCTAAGAGGAATAAAAACCTATGTCTATAAATATCTACATATTTATAATTGCCAAATATTTAACAGGTGCTTCATGGAAAATATCACTATGTTACTGAACCTATAATTTTTTGATAAGCAGAATAACATAAAAATATGTATATCTTGACTAAATCATTTTCTGTATCTTAATAGATAATACATGACAAGAAACTAAATTTAAAATATGAAATTTTAGTAATTTATGTTATTTATTTATATAAAAGTAATCTGTAGGTCATGTCCTATTACTTTTTCCTTGATTTCACTAAAACTTCAAGTAGAGAATATTACTAGTTAAAAAAAATAAATCACATTTCATATTAGAATCTAAGGTTATTTTAAGAACCATTTAACCCAGCCTCCTCAGTTTGCAAAAAAAGAAAGATATTTAAAAAGTTCAGTGGCTTATTCACACCATTATGGAAAAAAAAACAGAACACAGAATATAACAAGGTCTAAGAATCTATATTACCTTTGAAATTGAGCCTATTTTATTTCTTTCTATAGGACAGAACAGCAGTGCTATCCATATTAAATTTTATTTTTCATTGTATGCCTGTTCTTATAGAAGCCAATTGGCATTCTTCAATGTGTATTAAAGAAGGCAAGGTGTATAATATGGTCATAAAACTGTAGCACTGAATTGACTACCTATCACACAACCTGCTATTTAAAATTCTTCTAGTATTCCTTATGTTTCTATTGAAAGTAAAATAAGTTATTAGCAGTTCTCATTCTCCTGATTTTTTTTTCACTAGGGGTCGTATTAGTGTCTATTAATTAAATTAGATGACCTCTCATATTGTCAGGATTGGAAAATATACTTGCACATACAAAACAGAGATGTGGTATAGCGAACATTGATTTATTTTTTTGGAAACATGTGTATTGATTATCACATCCCGGTTGGATCTAGCCCTCTTTGACCATGTGGTGCTTTGTTGCAAACTATATAATGTATGGTGTGCCAGCCTCTAAGAGCCACTACCGTCAAAGGGCAGTTTGATTTGTCCTGTGATACTAACAAGGGATAAATTTAAAAGGCTGAAGTGCAGCCACTGACAGGAAAGGACTAAAATAGACAAGTCATGTCTATTCACAAACATTCTCTCTGTGTCCTTCTGAATACAGATAAAATAATTGGACTGTCGCTCTGTATCTTGAGTATTCAAAAATCAGCAACAAGATGTCAACATGGTTTTTTAAGGTAGTGGCCAGATGAACATTTGAAGCACAAGTCTGTAGATTGCTTCATTCATAAATATCCTAGAAATATATTTTCTCTATGTCAGGCTGTTAAAAAGAACACAAGGACCTGCCACCTGTCTCAGCATAGAAGAGTTCCCCATTTCCTATCCAGTTGCTCATCTTAGATGTCCATGTCCTCCTGGCCCAGAAAACGACCACACACTCACTCCAACCCCAATGCTCCCTTCAGGGATCGAGCAGATTCATAGGCATTTTTCACTGACTAATAAGGTTTTTCAAGTTCATGCATTACTTTGTGGAATTTTCTTCACAGTTAAACTGTCACATGTTCATTATATAAATTTTATGAGAAAAAGACGTTGGTCAAAGGAGTACACTTCTAATTGTAGGATAGTAGATGTCAGTAAGTCTGTCTTACATCAACATGGGAAGGGAAAAGAGGAAACAGGACTTCTTCAAACATCCAATTTTCACAACTTGTGAACCCAGTAACTCTGTTGTCAAGTAATAAATAGATTTAGTTCATTGGAAGAAAAATAAAATAGTGCTTCAAATAATATGAGAACATTTCTTGCAAATATTTAGATAACAAAATGAAGATAGTTGGCATATTTTGTGATTTCTCTTGATAGGGGATAATTGATAGCTATCAAAGCTTTCCCCCACTTTGGGGAAATTGCATCAATTTAAATAATCTTTTTCGTAATTTTAAAAATATACATGGAGATCTGAATAGTATAAGATTTTTCATATTAATATATTTCTTTCAATGGGATATGTTGTACTCTCTCCTGGTGCCTTATTAAGTCAGTAACATCTTCTAATTCTCCAATTTGTGAAAGGTATTATAGAGAACAGAAAGAGAGGGATTTTTAGGAATTTTATAATTGTTTGTTGGAATTACGTTTAAATACATGAATCACCTTAAGAAAGTGTTGAGCTGTTCTAACGTTCGTTATACACCGAGCTATATAACAAAAAGGTTGCGATAAAGGGACAAATGAATTGTGAGAAGCTCTCATCTTGAAAGTAATAAAAGGTGGTCTTATCAAGACATAAAGAAAGAAGAAAGGAGGCATCGTTAGTGGTGGAAAAAAAGAATTGGAAAACAGGAAAAAGATGAGCATGACAGGGAAGGGGAAGTACACCAGGCTAGATACATACAAAGGATAGCAGTATTTCAGTGAGCTGCAAAGTGAAATGAGAACACCAACAACTTGGCATGCCAGGCCAGAGATTTTTGAATTTGATCTGATAAAGAAGTGTAGGTCTCAGCACCTAGAAGGGACGTGATGAAGCATGGGTTGGCCAGGCATTGGGTGGCCCCGTGCAGACATGGGACCGACCCTGCGAGGGGCGAGACTGATGATTGCAGAACTGCCTAGGAAAGATGGATAAAATGATACCTAACATACCTAACACAGCACTGGGACATTAAAATGAGATGATGATGTTTATTCGCACACCTGATTTGTGCTGTCGTCAGTTTCTATTTATCTTTAGCGACCTCTTTGGCCAATGCCATGCGTTATGAGCAAAGTAATAAGAACATAAATTGTCACTTGGGCTCATCACAGCTGATGAACACATCAGTGGACACAGTGAACTGTTTTCCCAGACATCTCACAATAAAAACTAAACTGCCCCAACATTTTTTAAGGACATCCTAGAGAAGGTCATGTAATAACCTGCCAGCTCAGTGCTTGGGAAAAGTATCGAGTGAAATTTTATGTGAAGAAAGAATGTCTATTGCAGGTTTGAATAACATGATGGTGGGATAAGTTCTAAATTATGGATGATGATTCACAGCCCCACAGGGCCCTTTGTCAATTTTCTGGCTGGCTTCTGGACTCTGACGGTCAATATGGTCATCCTAATTTAGTCTCTAAAAATATTCCACTGGTTTTGTTGTTAATGTTTTCCATTTTAGCAGTTGTTTTTTGTTCCCTTTAATTTAATTTAATTTTTGTATATGTAAGATATTTTCATGATTCCAAGGTCAAACTATTGTTTAAAAATATACTCATAAAACTCTTGCTTGTACTCCTGAATCATCTACCCAGTTGCTACCCATCATTTTCATTAGCTCGTAGTTTGTAATATACAGATAGATTTGGGTGTATTCTTATTTCTCCTTTATTTTTTTTTTAACACAGTATATACAATATCCCACAACCCTTGCTTTGATCATTTTCAAGTATATCCTGGTGATTTTTTATTCTCTGCGTATGTGTCTGTGTGTTTATAGGTGATAATATTCCACTTGGGGATGTGTCCCAGATCGATGAATATTAATTTTATTTCCCAATCTTTTGTTTTACACTAATGGCACACTGAAGAATCTTACGCACTTTCCCCCTGTTTGTGAAGGTGAATTTTCTAGTTATATTTATAGAATTAGGAGTGCTGAAGCAAGGATTACATGGAGTAACAAGTTTCTTAGATATTCCCATGCCATCGGTCCCCTCCATAGGGGTTTTATCAGTTTGCATCCCCACCAACACCACAGCAGAACGACTGGATATCTGAATCTGGCCCAAACAGTATATTTTCAAAGTTTTCTATTTTTGCCAATCCGACATGTAAGTAAAAATACTCAGTTCTAAAAGTTGTCTAACAATGGCAACTTAATAAGCATCACAAAAGAAATGATAACCTTTTCTCAATTGTATAGTTTTAGAAATGTTCTAGTATTTAGAAATAGCTCTTGAGTGTCCTCAGTTTTGCAGAACATTTTGAAAATACCAACAGCAGGCATTACCACGTTGGTTCATTTGCCAGACAGGGAAAGAGCTGAATCTTTGTATTCTCCAAAGGGAAAATTTATAAAGCAAACCTTACATGTCACTTCAGTGGAACCGAAGAACACTGTCATTTCAACTCTAAAACTGCACATAATATGGTTGAGTATGCGGCATAATAGTCATATTGTTCCAACTTATATGTATAAATACTTCTCTCACTTTTATTAAAAAAGGATTTTAAAATTCTGTTTTAAATTAATGTCAATCTCCTAAGATTTGACATTGAGTATAACATCCATTGTAATTAACCAAAGAGTAAAAAAAAAAAAATAATGATTCTTTTTCTTTTCATGGAACAATAGAATTTCATCTAGATTTTCTGATTAATTTGGTATTTTACTTTGCCATTATAATTCAATTTATGTAGCTTTTCTGTTCTTTCCTTGAAGGCATTTTTATCATCCGTGAAAATCTGAAATAAAAAGGAATAATATTTCAATATTCATTTTCCCCCACAGGGATCTTTGTGCTACTCCATTGCAAATAACTATTTAGAACTGGCAGTTTCAATGTTTTTAAGTTTCAGAAAGCAAGTTTCTACTTTTTCACATCACTATGTTTCACTGCTCACAAAATAAATGAAAATAAATTCAAATTACTTACTATTATCACTAATATTGATAATCAACAACAAAATAAAGGAAGTTAACAGTATCTTTTTGTTATGTCGTGCTAGAAAATAAATTATTATTAATATTATTCTTGGGACAAGGGACCATTATATGCTAGGTCATATTTAAAGCAACAGTACTTGGCTGTCCAATTATTTTATTTTTTATTTATGCAGTTGCATTCTATTTTTATATTTTTTTCTAAATATAGCATCATGTTTATCATTGACTTTTTAACACAGAGAAAACATACGAATAGTAATAAATGCTTCATACTTAAAAGTAATAACTGCATTTATTTGCCATAAATCCTTTCTAATGTATAAATTCGGTATGTCCCAGTGATTCTTTAGCTCATAAACCCAACATATTTAGATTATAATTAAACTAAACTTTAGTGTTTCAGTATAGAAGCAAAATATATCCTCAGAGAAAAGTTTTGAAATAGGCATGTGGTGCTTGATAGGTGAATTATTTGTAATAGGTACAAATTAGGGAAGGAAATCTGTGTGGGTAAAGCAAAAATGTTACTTCTAAAGATCATATGTATAAATGTGCATTTTCCGAAGATCTAGAGAGGATCCTGATGAAATAAACGCCCAGGTTTAGCTGTTACAGTCCAAGTTCTTTCCTAGATCTCCACCTCCGCTCGGTGTCCTCGTGGGGCACAGCCCAGCTCTCAGCACACGCGGAACCTGAAGCTCCTTCATCCTCCTGCCGCCGTTCACGAACTACGTGGGCAACTAACTACCTTGCCGGGTGCCCGAGCTTCAGTCTAGAGCCTGTGTTTTAATGTATTTCCCTAAGCCTCCTTCATGCTCTCATGATTCCCACCGCAGGGCTAGACACAAACAACATTTCCAAATACAGACCCCCAAATCTTCCTCCACCTCCTTTTCAAGTTCCTCCACGCCCTAATTTTACCTTATCTTTAGGCTCTGGTCCCTGTCACTCACTTTCTAGCACATAATTCTGGAGACACAGCAGACAACTTGGAATACGGCAGGCACATTTTTGCCTCCTTGCTTTGGTCTAAAGCTTTGGCTTAAAACCCCCCTTCCACCTCTCAGCCTCTCCACTGCCTCTAGGCATGGCCAGGCCATTAGTCCCAGCAATGGAACTAGTGACTGGTAATTATGAGCGTCCCTTCTGTGTCCAGAGTCCATCACCAAGAATCCTTTATTACAAGAATTTGTTCTATAAAATTTGGATTAAGTCAAAAGGCCACACTCAGGGTTCCAGAGAGCCACATGTGTCCCCTAGGCAGCAGGTTTTCCACACGGGAACGTTAGGAAGAGGTGTGCCTGGCCCACACTCTCTGCCATCTTCCCTTCGGTGGACACAGAGGTTGGGGAGTCCCTAGAACACAGCAAATCTACAGGACGGAACGAATCCAGGCTCCAGAACCACTGTATAGTATAACTGCTCACAAACGCCAATACCCACATCAGACTGTTACACGCCTGATAACAACGAGTCTATTGGTAAATAAACCACTGGCATTTTGCAGATGATTTGTTACAGCAATTTGAAACTTTCATATTGCAAATCCTAAGAAAAAAGCAGAATTCCACAATTTAAACTGGGCAACTTGTCTCTAATGTTCTTTGTGTTTCTGTTAATTCAAGAAAAAAAATCTCTTTATCCCCCATCCCTGCCACCCTTCCCACCCTTGATTGTAACTATCACTCTATTCTCTATCTTTTCCTGTTCTCTTTCTTTTGATTTCTGGTTTTATTCACTTGTGGGCAGATAAACTACTCTGTATGATTCAATTTTAAAAAATGTGCTGAGTTTTGTTGTTGCTGTTGCTATGGCCACGGACGTAGTTTACTTTGATAACTATTCTATGGGTACTTGGAAGAAAGTTCGTTGTGTTACATGGAGTGAGGTGTTCTAAATGTTCATTACATCCTGTAGGTTGATGAAGTTCTTCTGTATTCTTGCTGATCTTTTTATCTAGTTATCATCTTAATTGTTGTGAGAAGGTGTTGAATTCTCCAACTACGATCCTTTTTGAAACATGCTTTTACACAGCCATTCTGATTCATCCATGAGACAATATGTTATGACTTAAACCATTACTCTTAGAGAATTCTCCTTTATGTACTAAACATGGCAATACAATATTTTAATCAATCTATTTTCCTCTCAGGTAATTCATTTTTTATTCTTTCGCACCTTTTCCCTATAGATAACACTTATTATTTACCTCCGAGAAGGGTGGTTACAGCAAAATTGTTCTTGGCTTTTCTCTTTTTCTAAAGAAGTTTTCAAAACTCATTGTAGAGACATTATGTATGGGAGGCAATGTTTTTGAAGGCTTTTTGGGAACCAAATACTAGAACCCTGAGGGACTCAAGAAATAAAGTTCACTTATAAATAATAGATTGGGAAGAATGTATGACAAAGTAAAAGTCAGTTTCCCTGCCCCGGAGGAAATGAAGATACCTGTACCGGGGACGGAGGAAAAATCGTAAATCCATCAGGTTAGCAATAATTCTTACATTCCTAATGTGGGTTGTATTGTGGGAGTTACGGAACTCAGGACCTGGTAGAATGTACCAGACTGGATAACGAAGGAAACCAAGGACGAGTCAAGAAAACAGTATTATCAGTTCTATGGCAATGTGGAGAGCGGTCAGCTGCATTAGAAATGCCTTTCCTTTCCCAAACTTGACAATTCTGATAAAGCTCTTCAACACTCAATGGTCAACCCAAGGAAGAAAATGGAATTGATTAGATTTATGCCAAATTTACATTAAATTTTTAGCCAACATAATGCAATAGCAGCTCATATTATAAATCAAATTCAGGTATAGAAAAACAAAGCTGAATGTTTTTTTCTACACCTAAGTTTGTGGGCTGTGAAATGTGTAACAACCACAACTATATGCATCACACAGACAGACTTAACTCATCCTGAATCTTGCCAGGACACTGGTGCCCTTCCCCTACCTGACTCTGAAGGATGTGGTGACATTCAAGGGTTGTAAGGAGATCAGTGAAGGGTTAAGAATTAGAAATGGGAGGAGGGTCTGGAATTTCAAAACATTTATTCAGAAATCAAGACTGTTGAAATTTTGATGGTTTGGAATCTGAATATAAAATTTTCAAAAATGTCAAAAAGACCAACTCCAAATCCTCTCTCATATCTTAAATTATACTTTTCCAGGGCATTCTGGACAGAAGTTCACATGCTCCAGCCCAATCCTTGGGCTTTAAGAATAGCTCAACCACCATCCACTTGTGTACATGGCAAATGTACCCCAAATTATAACTCAAGTTCATAAACAATACCCTTAACAAGAAGAGGCAAAAATATTTTGTAGAAAGAAAATCAGCAAAAATCAGGTATCAACATCATTGTTTAAATCTTAATTCTCTCTCTCAGCCACGTAAAATCTTCATGAGGCAATCATTCCATCACCAGGACACCATGATCAAAGGTAGAGCTCATGGCACATGCTGGATAAAAGTTAGTTGTTTTCTTAATTTGATTAAGTACCATTTCTTTATTACTAATGCATTAGGTAAATTAAATAATCTCTCTGAATCTTCATGTCCTCAAAAATGTGGATACTTGTCCTAAGTTAAAATGTTACAGTGCTGAATAACTGAGATAACATATGCGTTGGCCCTTTAGATATCAAAAATTACATCATACAAATAAAATACAACCATCATCTTTATTATGTCATAATTACATTATAATCTCAATTGATCAAAAAATAAACTTTCTCATTAATCATAAAGTTCTTGATAAGGAAAATCAATTTCAAAACAATGGATTTTAGCACAGAATTAATATATATCATATATGTGAATTAATATTAAAAAATTATAAAGCAGACAAATGACTTGTAATGTTCAGGTGACCACTATTTGAAAACATCAAAGATAAGTCCAACTTCTTATTTTGAATATATTGTCTTTTTAAATTCTTTTTTTTTACCATCCTCAATCAGATTTGTACAAACTTTGCCAAGTCTGAAATATTTAAATATTTATATCATTTACATTTTCAGTTCAGTGGTTAAAAAAATCACTATTTGCTTCCACCATTAAGGTAGTGGTCCAACAGATTGTAAATTAAGCAGGTGCATATTTATAATGCAGCCAGTTCCATCATTCCTGCATTAATTATATTCATTTGCTTTGTTTCTCACATTTGGGATTATGATAAGTCTTCAAGTCATAGAAATTAAAATTTTATAAACATAGAAATTAAATAAACACATTCAAAAGCACCCATTTTTATTATTTGTGGTTTATCTGTGTAATTTACATGTGCATACACATAAAAGTATTAATGGAAATATTTGATCTGCAATAATGTATTTTGTGTTTCTTTGGCTTGCCTACATTATCATATAGCATAAGCTTATTACTATTGGAGTTAAGTTGTGTTTATCTCAATATTGGTAGCATGAGTTTTATTAGAGATTACTTGTACAATGAGGGAAGAGTCACCTTTTACATTTGTAATTTTTGTGCGGTCACTTAAGGTAATGAGTTTTATTTCTGAAACTCATAACCTCCTAGACACGATGCACACTCCTTTATCTTCAGAAGAAAAGAGAACAATGAGAATTCATCTTTGAAAGCAGGACTTTGCCCGGCATCTTCCTTGCCCAGTGTCTGCTACTATTTTAGGTGACAATTTAGAAGTCATTTCTATGTTACCATCTCTTGGTGCTGAATCTGTCACAGTATCTCAAATTATTTCACATTTAGGCCAGAAGGACACATGGGGTGTTTGAAACCTAGCAACCATTTTCTTCCGAAAATAATAGAACTGCTATTGGTACAAATGATGGTCTGATAGTACATATTATTTTGTAGAAAGAGGCCAGATCCTAAACAGCAATGCTGGCTTGTAATAGTTTTTTGGACAAACTATGATTTCTCCTGCCTAAAGAGAACTGGAGAAAGACAAATTACAAGCTAAATGACAGGCTTTAAAAGAATTACAGATAACTCTCAATTATCCATGCCATGTCATACTCATTGCCAGACGTAAGGTTAAGACCCTAGACCAGCTGGACATCTGAGCTCTAGACGATGCAGTCTCTGTGCGGGCAGCTGTGCTCTGTCCCCTCAGCCAGGGCATCCACCACCTTGGCTATTCATAAAATGCAAAGGGAAGTGCCAGAGAGGACATTTGGGTTGGCCTTATTTCCTCCCTGTGTAAAAACACTCTCTCCATTATCAGTCAGCCAGAGACGATCTGGGCTTGGTTTTATTTATTTATTCCAAAAATATCAATTGAGTAGCTACTATGTGCTGGACTGTGCTCTAGGTGTTGCAACTGCAGCAGTTTTTTAAAAAGATGAAAATTGCTGTTCACCATGGAGCTTGCATGCCAGATTCCTTTATTAAAGGAGCTAGCAGGTTTTTCTACACTTACTACCTCACTCCCCAGCCCAGGCTCTTCCCAAACACCCGATATTTGCTTCTGTGACTTCTCCAAAACTAAAAAATGTCATCATCAAACAAGTTCTTTAAGTATAGAAGACCATGTAGGCTGGACCTTCAAAAAGGGGTCCCAGATTTTCCTCTGCTTTCTGAAAGGAACAATGGTTTGCTGGTGAGGAACCAATGTGCCAATGTTTTCTTTTATTAACCCACGTCTGAGGCACTGATCAAACACACTCTTCCCATCTGGAGGGCTAAAGAACATTCAAAAGCTCCTCCCTTGAAGATAAGGAGCAAGAAAAGAAGCCTAGGCCATTTGGGACGTCTCTCTACTGCAGAGAGAACAGTAGACATTTTGACCAATCACCGAGGAAACGGCTTAGGCAGGCAACAGAGCCGGGTGAGCCCTCACGCCAGAAGCGCCGCAGCACGGCCCTGCTAGACATACGTCAACTTTTATTTCACCGTTTCAAATATGCATTAACTATAGCAAGGTAGTTGGGGAAAATGATTAGCTATATCCTGCCCTTTTAGAAAATGACTCTACATGCAGACATTGCATTTTTAACACATTGAAAGTGTGTGGCAACCCTGAGTTGGGCGAGTCTATTGGCACCATTTTTCTAACAGCACGTGCTCACTTTGTGTGTGTCATATTTTGGTAATTCTTGCAACATTTCAAACTTTTATCTGTTATAGTGGTCAGCGATCAGTGATCTTTGATCACTTAGATCAGTGACCTACTGCAATCGTTTTGGAGCACCACGATCCACACTCACGTAAGATAGCAAGCTTAACTGATAAATGTGTATGTGTTCTCACTGATCCACCAACTGGCCATTCCCCCATCTCTCCCATACTCTTTGCGTCTCCCTATTCTCTGAAGCACAAGAGTATTGAAATTAGGCCAGTTAATAATCTTACAAAGCTCTCTTAAGCATTCAGGTGAAAGGAAGGGTTGTGTATCTCCCCTTTTAAATCAAAAGCTAGACAAGCTTAAGCTCAGTGAGGAAGGTGTGTTGAAAGCTGAGACAGGCCGAAAGCCAGGCTTTTTGCACCAAACAGCCAAGTTGCGAATGGAAAGAAAAACTTCTTGAAGGAAATTTAAAAAAAGGTTACCCCAATGAACACAGCGATGATATGAAAGTGAACAGCCTTATTGTTGATATGGGGAAAGACTGGATAGAAGATAATTGACGAGTGTTGTTATACTAAACAACAGATTTTCAGTGTAGATAAAACAACCTTGTATTGCAAACAACATGCCACTTGGAACTTTTATGGATGCAGAGAAGCCAATGCCTGGCTTCAAAGTTTCAAAGGACAGGCTAACTTTCATAGTAGGGGTTAATGCAGCTGGTGGCTTTAAATTGAAGCCAGTGCTCGTTTATCATTTTGAAAATCCTAGGGTCCTTAAGAATTATCCTAAATCTACTCTGCCTGTGCTCTGTAAATGGAACAAAGAAGCCTGGATAACAGCACATCTGTTTACAGCATGGTTTACCGTGGTTTACTGAATATTTTAAGCCCACTGTAGAGACCTATTACTCAGGGGAAAAAAAGATTCGTTTCAAATATTATCGCTCATTGATATGTGCATTAAGATGTACAAGGGGATTAATGCTGTCTTCATGCCTGTCATCAAAACATCCATTCCGCAGCTCATGGATCAAGGAGCATTTCGATTTTTAAGTCTTATTACTTATAAAATATACTTTATAAGTCTAAAGCTGCCATAGATAGTGATCTCTCTGATGGATCTGGACAAAGTAAACTGAAAGCCTTCTAGAGACGATTCACCATTCTAGATACCATTAAGAATATTTGTGATTCATTGGAACAGGTCAAAATGTCAACATTAACAAGAGTTTGGCAGAAGTTGATTGCAATCCTCACAATGACTTCAAGGGGTTCAAGACTTCAGTGAAGGAGGTAACTGCAGATGTGGTGGCAACAGCAAAAGAATTAAAATTAAAAGTAGATCCTGAGGATGCGGCTGAATTGCTGCAGTCTCATGATACAACTTGAATGGATGAGGAGTTGTATCTCATGGATGAACAAATACAGTTTCTTGAGATAGAATCTACTTCTAGTCAAAACATTGTGGACATTGTTGAAATGACAACAAAGGATTTAGAATATTCCATAAACTTAGTTTATAAGGCAGCAGCAGGGTTTGAGAGGACTGACTCCAATTTTGAAAGAAGTTCTACTGCAGGTAAAGTGCTATCAAACAGCATGGCATACTACAGGAAAATTTTCAATTCCTTTTGAAAGGAATAGTGTATTGGTGTGACAAACTTCATTGTTGTCTTATTTTAAGAAATTGCCACAGCCACCCATCCTTCAGCAGCCACCACCCTGATCCACCGGCACCATCAATATCAAGGAAGACCCTCCACCAGCAAAAAGATTATGACTCTTTTGACTCTCAAATTATCACTAGCATTTTTTAGCAATAAAGTATTTTTAATTAAGGTAAGTATATAGTTTTATTAGAAATAATACTATTTTACATTCAATAGACTACAGTATGGTGTAAACATAACTTTTATATGACAGGGAAACCAAAAAACTTGTGTGAGTTGCTTTATGGCAATATGCACCTTTTTGTGGTCTGGAACCAAGCCCACAATGGCTCTGAGATATGCGTTTAGTTTTTAAAACAAAAATATAATTTAAAAATTAAAAATTTCAATGGGTTTTCACAAATTTATATATATACCTATTATTATAGCATCATAAATATTTCACCCCCTTGACCTGTGGCAATCACTAATATTTCCATATTTCTATTATTTTGCCTTTTCCAAAGTGTCCTGTAATTAAAATCAAACAATGTGGAGTCTTCCCAGATTGGCTTCTTTCACATAGCAATATGCATTTATGTTTCCTCCATGTCTTTTCATGGCATAATTGATAATCTCTTATTGGCTGTGAATAATCCTCCATTGTCATCTTTTGTAAAAAACTCATCGAATGCACAACACCAAGCATAATCCCTAATTCGACTATGAGCTTTGAGTGATAATTATGTGTCAACATGGGTTCTTTGTAACAAATGTACTCCCCTGACGCAGGACATTGATGGTGGGGGAGGTTGTGTGTGGGGAAAGGGGTATATGGGGACTGTCTATACTTCCTGCTCAATTTAGCAATGAACTTAGACTACCATAAAAAATAAAGTTTATTAATTAAAACCAAAAAATTTATTTTAAAAAATTCAAAAATTACAATATTTTGTATAGTTTCCAAATCATAAGATAAAAAGAGACAAAAATATAATCAATAAAACAAAATATAGAAAACAATACAAATATGAACGAAATAAATGGTAGAAGACATAAGATAGAAAAGTGGATCCAAACATATCAATTATGAATTATATTAACTTACGGTAATTTATATTAATTTAATATATTAATTTTGACTGAATGGCATTAAGTGAGGTTTGAAGGATTTACCCATCACATTCTGATTGAGAAGACTCAATAATATTACCTCCTTAATTAGCTGGAAATCATTTAAAATATACTTAAATACAAATAAAAATTCCCAGGAGAATGTTTTGGAACTTAAAAAAGTGGTTCTAAATTCATCTGATGAACAAACACATCGTAAGAACCAATGTTACAAAATAAAACTGTAAGATATTGGAAATCATTATGACTTAGAAATTACACAAATTTGAAATGGTACAAAATAAAAATGTAAAGAAAATAAAAAGCACAGAAATCTATTGTAATTTAGTGTAATAATAGGATGAAATTTTTTTATCTACAAAAGAAGAACAAATGTTCCACTCTCGGTATTAAAATATTGATTAATGATTTAATATTGTAAAACAATAAATTTGGAACATGATCTCACAGCTTATAGAGAAGTTAATTCCAATATTAAATGTAAAAAATTTAAACAAAATAAGAAAATTAAATGTGTGTATATATGTGTGTGCAAAGAAAAATCATATAAAAAGGGGTGATAAACTATACTATATAAAATGTAAAATTCTTACACATTACACCACCATCTAAAAAGCAAAAGACAAACAATTAGGGAAAATTTTACAATTATATTACACAAAGGTGAAAATCCTTACAATTAATAAAACATATGAGGCATTATTATGACTATCACTATTGCATGGTCTTCCAGCCCACCATCCCTTAGTGCCATTCTCTGGTGATGTAGAGCCCTCCCTCTGTGGTCCCACTGACTGATCCAGTGCAGGGCCACAGCCAAGGTCAGCCCCAAAGCCTGAACATGAAACCATAATAATTCTAGAAGAAAATGTTGGAAAAACTCTTCTAGATATTGGCTTAGGCAAAGAAATTTATGAAGAAGACCTCAATGGCAATCTCAGCAACAACCAAAATAAATAAATGGGACTTCATTAAATTAAAAGGCTTCTGCACAGCTAAGGAAACAATCAACAGAGCAAATAGACAACTTACAAAATGGGAGAAAATATTTGCCAGCTATACATCCAATAAAGGGCTAATAAACAGACTCTACAAAGAACTCAAGCAAATCAGCAAGAAAAAAATCAAACAACCCTGTTAAAAAGAGGGCAAAAACACGAACAGAAGCTTTTCAAAAGAAGATAGACAAATGGTCAATACACATATGAAAACATGCTCAACGTCACTAATCATCAGGGAAATGCAAATTAAAACTGCAATGAGATATCATCTTACTCTAGTTAGAATGGCTTTAATTACAAAGTCCAAAAACAATAGATGCTGGCATGGATGCAGAGAGAAAGGAATGCTTATATGCTGTTGGTAAGACTGCAAATTAGTACAACTTCAATGGAAAACAGTATGGAGATTATTCAAATAACTAAAAGTTGACCTACCATTTGATCCAGCAATCCCACTACTGGGTATTTACCTAAAGGAAAAGAAGTCATTTTATCAAAAAGACACCTGCACTCAAATGTTAATTGCAGCACAATTCTCAATTGTAAAGATGTGGAATCGACCCAAGTGCCCGTCCATTCGTTAGTGGATTAACAAAATGTGGTATATGTATACTACGAAGTACCACCAAGCCATGGAGAAGGATGACTAAAGGTCTTTTGCAACAGTTTGGGTGGAACTGGAGGCCATTATTCTAAATGAAGTATCTAAAGAATGGAAAACCAAATACCACATGTACTCACTAAATTGAGACAAACCGATGAGCACTCATGTGCACAGAGGGAAGAAAAACTCAGTGGAAATCAAGTAGAGGGGAGGGGGTAAAAGAAGAACAAGTGAAAACCTACCTAACAGGTACAATAAACACTGTCTGGGTGATGGGAACATTTATAACCCTGACTCAAGCATAACAAAAACAATCCATGTAACCAAAAACATTTGTACCCTCATAATATTTTGAAATAATAAAAAAAAACACAAGTTTACAAGTAGCACTATAAAAATCAAAACTCAATTATATTAAGCCATAAAATTTTTTTATTATTTTAAAAAACGGAGTCTTTCTCATTTTACTAGAAAGCATTCACCAGAGTAAACTAATAAGATTCTTAATGAGGTCAAAAAGACTTCTTGGGAAAACTTCCCCTTCATGAAACTGCACTTAAGAAAACTTCATTTCCATTTTGAAGTATTTCTTTAAGATTTTTTTTGGGCTGTTTTTTATTATGTAGATTTTAAAGAGAACTTTGAGTGTTCATCTATTATTTTTTAAGATGCTGAAGGGGGTTTTAATCCTCTCTTCAACAGACATTTATACACTTCTGATTAGGATGTATAAATCAAATACTTTATACTGGCAAGATTTCTCTTCTGAAGCACATCTATTGTCATTATTAATAATGACTGAATACTTTTACTCCATAAAAATCTATATTATTTTCTTTATAAAAGATAGAAATGTAATTCTCACTGTAAAGAGAGATAAAAGTAATCTTTTCGACATACAGATGTCTGAATGATTTACCAACGCACTCAGATTTTAAATTGCATTTATAAAATATTATTTATATTTCTATACTGATTCATATGAAGAGTATGCAATTTAAATCATTATAAATCTTGTGCTTTTAATGAGTGGTGACAGTCATTAATTTTTTATCACGTCTCCCCAAAGGTGGGCTAATTACTGTTGTGATGTTTTCAGCTAGAAGTGTAAAAAGAGTTCCCTGTTTTTGATGACTTTGAAACATAACTCTTGGGATATAATATCTGCGTGGAAAGCATGAAATGGATAGTCTGTCAAACAGCATGCATTTTTCCCATAATGAAAATTTCCTCTACACTAGCATCCGTCTTGTACTACCTGATGGGCACATAAAAGTCAAGCTTTCTGACGTTGTTAGCTGTTATTTATGTTGAGCTTGTGCCAGCTTCGGGTAGCACAGAAAGTGGGCAGGAGACCGCAAAGTACACACACATACACACACACGTACACATAAATAAAACATACTATCATGCTTACATAAGAGCCTAAGAGACAGTTAAATATATTAGACTTCTCTAGAACAATGATTTTTACAGAGTCTATTGGAAAGTATGACTGTAGCTTGAGTGAGATGCCTGTAAAAGATTCAATTTGGCCACTATTTATCCCATTTTGAAAATACTGACAGAGGGCTCATACGATAGGAATTCCCGTCTAAACATACAGAAAATGTGCTACTACATACTATGGTGAAGAGAGTGGCTTGGTAATTTGTAAAATATATCCAAACATCCATACCTTGTTTTTCTTACCTGAAATCCTTATCAAGTGATAGTGTATGTTGATTTAAATCTTCCCACGAACAAAAATAAATAAATAACCAACCTACCTCTATAAATTATTAATAGTAACTAACTTCAGTTCACCTGTTCTAGACATTTCTCTGAAGCTGTTTGTTTTCATATTTGATAACTGTATTTATGATTTGATATTGGCACTGAACCCTCTGATGTGACAGATTTTTTTTCAGAACCTGCTAGAACAATCGACTTTGCTCTCAGCATTACGAAGCTACCTGGGGCATATAAAGTTTCCGTCTACATTTGTATGTAGGCTAGATGGGAACAACTTGAACTATTGTTTTTTTCAACACCTTAGGTAAGAGTTGTGTTTCTAGTATGTCTTTTTGAACTGTTTTATAATCCGGTTTTGCATCTATGAAGTTGGATTCAGTCTGATATTTATAGAGATACTTATAGATTTACTATTCTACTTCATGTGAGACTCACAGCTTTGATCCGTTACATTAGCTGCCTTCGTCTGTGTTTGTAGCCTAATTAATATATAAGCTAAAAGAAAGAAGTGGTAGCCAACCTGAGCTCAGAGCACACTTTCATAACAGCATAAGAAGTTTAAAATAGCTCACAAGATTATATCATGAAGTTTGTAATAGATATGTATGGTTAAAATTCATTCTTATACTAACCAATATAGTCTATAAATTGGGAGAAAACTTTAAATGCGTGAAAAGTGATGAACTTTCATCCTGAGTATATAATTAATATGTCAAGAATGTGGTTTATGTTTTTATCTTTGTGAAATTCAGGGACATTTGGGAGGAAGAAGCGTTTATAATGATGGAGAGTCTATAAAGTGCTGGAGGGTGCTTTTTGACAACAGGGAGGAATGGTGTCACATAGATATGCTATTGTCACAGCTCCATGGGAGCATTGCTAGCTATGGTCTCCCCTCTCAAACCCACTGGAAATAGTCAGTTCACCAACACTGAGATAGAACTCCCCCTCCCTGGGCAAAAGAAGAACCATACACCGCATTCAGTAAGCCTTTGTGTAAGAAGCTTCTTTCGGATACAAACCATAGATTGTTTTTATCTCTAGTGTCTAGTGCAATGTCTAAAATAAAACAGATATTCTATAAGGATATTCACACCCAAAATATACATATTTCTTTTCCAGCAAGGAGTAGAAGTCCTAAGCTTTGTTACTGTGGTCAGCCAGGGGCCAAATGAGCAGTAGAGTCCTCATGCTGTCATTTAGACACTCATTTCCACACTCTGACCCTTATCCTTCCTAGTCATTTCTTTGTAAGTGGTCTGTTTTGTCATTTTTTTTTTTTTGTCTGTTTTACTTTTTCTCCTCTCTGGAATTATTTGAAATCTTCTAATTAAAGTTGGTGCATAGGTTAGATCTTTTTCACTCATTCTTATTCCTTTTAATTTTGAAGTTCTGGTTCTCTCTTAAACACTAGAAAATTTTATTTTCTTCTTTTTATTTCTCTTCTTTATATTTTTACTTTCTATTTCTATTTTCTCCGTCATTTTTTTCCCTAAAATTCTTATGAATTAAACGTTGGGTCTCCTGAATTGATCCTCTTTCTCTTATTTTTTTTTTCCTTTTTTCCTCTTGCATCTCTATCTACTAGGAGATTTTCTTTGACAGAACATTGCAACCCTTTTATTAATTTTTATTGGCAATTATATTTTTAATTTTCAAGAGTTCTCTCTAACCCTTTGCTGCTTTAAATTTTTTATATAAAATGATCTTTTACAAGTATGAAATATACTTAAACTTTTCTAAAGTTATCAAACTGAGATATTTTTATTTTGTTGAGATTGTGTTCTCTAAATTATTCTGTTTATATAGATATGGTTCAGCCATTTTCCCATATAGCACCTCTTGTATTTTCCTGGATAGAGCTGGAACTCATTCTACTAAGCGAAGTAGCCCAAGAATGGAAAAATAAGCACCACATGTACTCACCAGCAAATTGGTTTTAACTGATCAACACCTAAGTGGATATATAGTAATAACATTCTTTGGGCATCGGGCAGATGGGAGGGGGGAGGAGGGGATGGGTATATACATAGATAATGGGTGTGCTGCACACCGTCTGGGGGATGGACACACTTGAAGCTCTGATTCGGGTGGGGTAAGGGCAATATACATAACCTAAACATTTGTACCCTCATAATATGCTGAAATAAAAAAGAAAAAAAAGATATGATTCATCAATTAATTTAGGGTGATCAGGTGGAAAGGCACACACGCACAAACAAAAAAATAGTGATGCTTTCTTCTGAGAAATAAGATCAGAGAGGTTTTTAAAAGTACACTTTTCTGAAATTTATCTCTTAATATTCAGGTTTATGTAGTTTAAATATTCAACTGAAGGTCTAACTTTAAAAATAATCCTCAAGGTGGTTGTTATAATCAGCCCAACTGGGAAGCTCAATTCCAAGCTCTTAGCCTAGGAAAACAGAAGGAGTCTAATCACAGGACCAGCGTTGTGCAGTTTGTGTCCTAAAAACCTTCTGCAACAGAATCACCTGAGTTATTTTTTTTAATGTGATTTTCTGGTCTAGTCCAGAATTGCTAAAGCATACAATCTGGTGGTGATGCTTGGAAATCTGCCTTTTGGTAAGTTCCTTAAGTATATCTTAGGCAGGCGAGTTTCTGAGACTCACTGCTGCAATGGAACTCAAGGCTAACCCCAACGCTGAGATCACATCATCTCACCCTGAGGAGTACACGGGACATTAATCAGTGCCAAGTAGGCTGGACAGTGCCGCCGGTGTGGTGCTTCCAGCGAGAGGAGGAAAGCAGTGAAGACTCTTCACTTATTTAGCATGTGCTCTGGATTACTTTCATGGGATTCTCATGTTAGACGATGGTTCTTTGGTTTTCCTTCTGAATCCATGATATGCTGGAATTCCTTTCTCATCTGTTGATGTGATAAAAGGAGCGTGGGCTCTTCTCCTAGTCTCATACAACACTGAGAAACCAAGCAAATTCCAGGCACTGGTCCAAAAGAAAGGAAGCGCACCGAGGCTAGCTTCCAGGTTAAGCAAAAGGACTTTCTGCGGCTCAACAGAACTCACAGCGGTTGTGGATCTGCAAAGGGGTTGTCCCAGCAATAGGTGTGAAAGATCATGCATTCCTGCTCTGCATCAAATAGCACTGCCCACGCCCATGTATCTCTGATCTCTTGTCCTGATTTATTCTTCCTCTTAGCACCTCTTGCCACTTTGTAGAATATGTCATTATTTATTTTTATTTTCTATCTCTTCCCCAACTAGAATTTAAACTCTGTCCAAGGGGAGGATTTATTTCTTCCCTACTATGTTCCTAGCATGGTAGCCCTCCCATAAATATGTATTTCCTGAGTACATTTACCTTCATATATTTTCTGTGTTTCTCTCCTGTGGCATCCTGACTAAGAATGAGAGGTAAAGGGTGAGAATAGCTATTAAATGTGACCGTAAAAATTGACTTTGGAATGAGAAGATATGAAATTCCTGACCCTATACATAAACATTATGTCCAACAATGTTAACACCAAGCTAAGAGACAAATATTAAAAAATACATCCAATAAATATTCTTTGAATTTTTTTTCAATAGCTGGAATGTCCAACAAGAAGCAACAACTCAATAGGCTTGTGCCTTGCTTAGAACCAATGTGTATATACATTTGCTTTTATTTGCGATTGCATATGTGTATACTAAACCTAGAACCAGGGTGCCTGAAAAGAGTTTCAAAAGTGGTTCTATTTTCATTTCTTTATGTACGAATTCTTGAGCTTCATTCTGATAGTGTCTCATAAAGTAATGGATGTTTAGTATGAACGTATCATTACAAAACACTGTGGTGGTCTAATAAGATAATTTTGAAAAAACTCAGTGCTTGACAGTTTAAGTTCATTATTGCTGACAACACTGGCAACTTAGATTAACACGTGCATTCTGTGACACAGAGAATAGTATCCGAATGAAGCCAGGTAAACAACAAAGAAAATAAAACTATTATGTGATTTTAAAAACAAGAAATTATAGGGGTTTTTTTTTTTGAAAAAGAGTGGGGAGGGATTGAATTAGTGGTCCATTCCATTATAAGCAAATACAACAAATAGATGTGGTAGTTTATAAATGTTTAAGATAGAATGGCAGTAAATGTACAGAGCTTGAATTTCTACAGCTGTAGCCAGCCTTGTTCTAAACTTACTGAGATATTTGCCGCATAGTCCCTTCTTGTGTTTCCTCGTCAGCATCCTACCGACATTCATAGATCTCTTCTCTAATTCCAGAAACGTAAAATCCCTCTCTAGAAATCGTGGTGTCTTCTATATGTTAGATAGTCCAAGGTCATTCCTCATTCTTAGTGCCCCCAGCCAAGAGAGGAAGAATCTTTGTAGGAAACTGAGTCGTGGCCACTGAGTCTGAGACTTGGACTTTTGAGGAGACAAGATCAGGAGCAGGACATGCCGGTAGAGATTAGGGAACGTGTTTCGCAGGGGAGCAGCCCCTGCAGCAACGACTTATTGGATGCACATAGGCAAAGGACTAGCGGCCAAGCTTTATTTAAAAAGAGGCAGAGAGAGAGAAAATATAGCCCTTTGAAGCAATGAGAGTTGTCCCCAAATCCCGAAACACGCATCTTGTCTGTTGAGGTAGTGAACTTCTCAAGAGACACTGGTGGTTGAAAACATGACTTCCAGCATCAAGCCAGGCTCCATCGCCCATATGTAGACATCTAGTCCCTTTAGTTCTACTTCCAGATGCAACTACCGTTCCAACATTTGTGACCATGTCCACTGCTACATCCCCTGGCTAAGTAACCATCGCCCTCGCATGGCTTCCTGAGGCATTTTAACCAATTTTCTTGCTTTCACCCTAACTTCTCTCAAATCTACTTCAACACAGCATCCAGAGTGATCCTTCTGGAACTTCAGTAAATTCACACCTCTCCAGTGGTCAGGGCTCCCCATTTCACAGACTGAGAGACGAAGGCTTGACATCTGTCTCCCCTGCACACCACTGCATCTGCTCCTGGTCCCCTGCACCCCGTCAAGTGCCTTCCCAGTGTCTCTACTCTGCCCCTCAAGCACCCCAGAGTGGGCTCCATCTTGGGGCCTCTATGCCAGCTGCTCCCTCCACCTAGACTGCTTTCCTCCTTGTTATATGCGTGGCCCATCTCCCTATCACTCTAGGTCTTTGCAGAAACGTTACCTGCTCATGAGGCCTACCCTACCCACCTGCGCCCACCCACCTGACCTTGCTCTAGTTCTTCCCTGGCACCAATCACATTTGAACATGTTATCGCACAGACTTGTTTATTTTTATGCTTGCAGATCACCTTTCTCCTATAAACAAGACAATAAGTTACATTAGGCCAGAGATTTTCATTGGAACGGACTTGAAGAAGCCCTGTTATTACTCTTAACATAGTTCACAAACCTCAGCTCTTTTTAAAACTTTTGGTTTCTAGATGCACTTATAAACTCTAACTGTTGTTTTATATGTATTTATGTTTTTGGTTGACATTCACCTATCTATAAGAATTAAAATCTAGTTTAATAGAAAGGTATCAAATGCAGTCACTTTTAGTTCCTTTACATGTGTTTCTCCTTTTCTTCCTCACTGGGATTTTCTTCAGCGGCGCTGTCCGCATTACACATTTGAATGGCGTCTCATTTCCCTTAGCTGCCTGGCTGTGGGGCTCACCTTCTGAACACAATGCTCTGGTCAAAGTTATATATCTAAAATATGCTTCCCATGCAAATTCAAAGGGCTACCAAAGTATTTGCCATTTATACTTTAACAAGAAGTTCTCCTTATTAGCCAAAATCAAGTATGGAAGAGAAGGGTCCCTCATTGTTCGCACAAGTCAAGGAATGAAATTCGCAAAGGCAGGAAGGCAGACATCCCTCAGGTGTTCGGCTTTAGAAGAGTAAGGTTTTCAGTTGTCTGAATCCCTGAGGGTTACAATAAGCACAACATTTTCTCTGTCTTATGAATTATGTTGTAAAAGCATTAAGCTTCTACCCACCAATCTAAGCAATCTCACAACAATGCCACTTGGGTTTCTCTCCTTGTGGTCCCTTACTCAGAACACGTTCATCACATTTCTGTGTGTGTTTGTACCTGCCACTCTGTGCTCCTTCTATAGCAGATTATTTTAAAAACTGATTACATCTTTCTGCTGATAAATCATCACTGTGACTTTCATTTCCACATGTATTGGTGTCACCTAATACATCATGCCCATTTCCTTTTGTTAAAATTTAATGCTGCATCTTAAAACTCTGAGACTAAATTCTCAGCAGTGTCCTCCTAAAAATCACTAAGCATTGTGTTAGTATGTCGCGCCTGCCTCGCCAGCAAGGAAGACGCGGCAACAGGAGTCCTTCTGACAATGCTTTATTGGGGTTCCCACTAAAGTTACATACTGCGGAAGACCCAGAATGAGGAAGAACACTCTCTTATATACTCTTGGCAAAACAGGAAATGTGTTACGTCATGGGTAGGATGCAGTGCATGCGCAGGACTTGTTTACCACCGGTCTGGCTGGGTGCGGCGCCGGATACAGGCTCCATCTTAGCTTAGGCTAGCGCCCTCCACAACTTAAATGTTGACCATGTTAACAAGGATATGGACCCTTAGAGAACTCAACGGACTGCCGATAACAAAGTGTCCCATGATTTATACTCATCTTTCTACCACTAACTCCCACGAGATCAACAGGCAATCCTATCTTTGTTCATTCTTTGTATGTGAAGCACATGCTTATGTTTTCTGCTCTCAATAATCCATCAATGTGGAACTCTAGAGACTTTGATCTGGTTG